>JAJHUR010139518.1:0-28413 GCA_027495735.1 Lutjanus campechanus
CCAGCACTTCTGCTATTTAATCTTTATGAACTGAACTTTTTCTTTAACTACTGAGTTTAACCACTGAGTCTATGCAGGAATCGTGCAAAAGCTCATACACAGTGCAGCAGGAAGACCTGGTGATGCAGTGTTGGTTTCAAATGAAGCAAACCGATTTTCAAAGTAGATTTATGAATATATAAATATGCATATCACATGTTCATTTTGTAACACTAACTGCTACATCCCTGATTTTGTGATTCACTAATAGATTCAAATGCAAGAATCAGAAATATTATATAAAAAGCTACAGGAAGATCAAAGATAGCTGATAAAAAGCTATAACATCTGATGCACGTACAGTATGCAGCTGGGAACTGGGAAAAACAAATTCAGACGTTTAACATCTCTCCGATGATCCCAAATTTTCAAAACATCTTTGCTGTTTAACATGTTTAGCATCCCAACTTCAAAAATCCCGTAGCTCCCTCTCATATTGGCCGCGAGGCTTCAAGCGTAAACCGTATTGATCGCAAAGTGAGAGGACTTGCAGAAGATAAATAAAAGGGAAAAAGAAAGGAGATGAGAGAGGAGGATCGGGAGATATATATGGCAAGAGAAAGAGAGAAAAAGAGAGACAGAGACAGGCCAAATAAACCAGGGGCAATATCTTCAGTATCTGGGGCTCTGTTCTGCAAGGAACACAGGGAGGAGGGAGGGAGGAGGGAAAAAAGAGGAGAAAAGAGGAGAGAACATCTTAGAGAGTGTGTACAAAGAGAAAGAAAACACACACACACCCGAAGGCTGGGGTCACAGTCAGAATGCTGGAGAGGTGCAGCGGAGCCGCCGGCTACGCAGGAACACCTCGCTCTGCCTTTAATATACCCTGCCCACCGCGCAGATTTCAAAACAGATAGTCCAAAAACAAAAATCAACGCCCCCAAACACACACACACACATACACACGCCTCGTGCAAACACACACCCTCTACCATGTACATAAACTCTGCAGCCCCCATGCAGATGTTGTGTAGTCTTGTTAGGTCGAGCTCAGAGGGTGGGAATGGGTAAATTCGACAATGGCAGCCTCTGGGGAATTGCAGAGTAGTCTCACACACACACTAAACACTCTCTCGATCTCCCTCTCTCTCTCTCTCTCTCTCTCTCTCTCACACACACACACTCACAGAGGGAGAAGGAGAAGTGAAAGGTAAGCTTTTCTTATGGTTTCATGCATAATTCTGCCTCACAGCGCCAAACATTGTGATGAATTTTCACAGGGATTTTTTTTCAGTCGCACTTTATTTTACAGTACACTAATAAGATGTAACAAGCTGTACTTTGTATCAAATTAGACAATAACTAGAAATAATATAACAAATTTTATTAGACAGTATTAGACCGTTTATTAGACCCTTACACATCACAACAGAACTGTACTGTAAACCAAAGTGAAATCACATATCTGCTAATTGAGACACGCCCTCTCTGGCTGGTCCAATGCAGCTGGCAGGCCAGCCAACACCGATGCCTCTTTCACTGATGAAGTCACATTGTTAAACCTCAATAATTTTGGCTTTTACCTGGCAGATCAGGTTCATATATAGTGTTGTTTGTAAATGTTGCTGTTTTGTAAGCAGGGCAGCAGAAGTAGCAGATATTTCACTTTAGTTTACAATACAGTTCAATACAGTTGTAATGTGTCCCAAATTACCCTAAAAGAAAGTCTAATAAGGGTCCAGCAGTGGGAAGTAATCCACTTTGGTTTACAGCAGAGGTGGCAAATGTACAAACATTCTTTACTCAAGAAGAAGTCCTAAAATTGAAGTATTTATTCATCTTCTCCACTCAAATAAAAGTGAAAAAGTCCACGCTCTGAAATGGCCTCAAAGTATAATAGTAGAACATACTGTAGTTGTCTGACGGACATTTCTACTGGCAGCTTCTGTGCAAAGTCTTTTACATTGTCTGTGTCTTGCTACGTAATTGTTAACTTGTTGTTTTCGACTTGTTACGTCTTGTTACATCATTTTTGTCTTGGTAGGTCTTTTAGGTTGTTTGTCATCTTGTTATATTATTATTGATCTGTTTCATCTTGTTATGTCTTTTACATCATTTTTGTCTTGCTACAATATTTTTGTCTAGTTAGGCCTTTTATATTGTTTTTGTCTTGCGACATAGTTTCGTCTTCTTACCTTTCTTGCAATGTTTTCATCTCATTGTGGTTTTTACATCGGTTTTGTCTTCCATTTTATGTTGTTTTCGTTCTGTCTTTACTGTCTTTTCTGTTGCATGTTTTTTACACCATTGTCATGCTATCATGTTGTTTTTTCATCTTGTTAACTCTTTTACATAGTTTTTGTCTTGTTACATCTGTCGTGCTTGTCTGTCATGATTGATGGAGCCAAGGAATTATATTTTTTAGGTTACGGTGCCATCCATTCAGGCTGAAATTGGTTGTGATGTTGGATACGCACCTCTCAATTTGCTCTCAGATGCATTACAACTAAAGTAAAGAGCCTGTCTTGAAAATCTGAAGAGTAGAGAGTACAGATATTTGAGTAAAAATAAAAAGCTTCAAGTAAAGTACAGATACCTGTAAAGTACAGTAACAGTATTTGTACTACATTACTTGTCCCTAAATACTCTCAAATAAAGTCTAATAATAAAGAATGAAGAAGATATTATTTCTAGTTTTTGTCTAATTTGATACAAATTATGGTTTGTTATGTCTTATTAGTGTGCTGTAAAATTAAGTGCAATCTGTTTTTCTTCTTCTTCTTTGTTTTTCGTACTTTTGAGGCCACGAGGTGCCGCCGATGACAAGATAGTTAAGTTGGTTCGGGCAACAGCTTGTTTTCAATCAGGACATTTATGAGGGGTTGAATCATTTATGCGCCCGGCGTCCCGGGCGTATGACAGATCCCTTGGAAACACAAATTATCATGTTGACTTGCAACAAACACTGTGTAATTACATCATGGCCTGTCGAGAGGCATTAAGGAATCTTCTCCCTATCGCCAAAGTAATGAGACGCTAATGCAGCCACATATGACACAGTCATTGGCAGTTAAAAGATTCACCCAAATACACTGCCACTGAATAACTGAATAATTATAAAATATCACAGTTTTATAGGTTATGATATTAGAGGGTCTTCAGCATGTCGGCTCAATTTCAATAAAGGCTTCAGTAATAGATTCACTATCAGGGACAAATGTCTCTGTGGTCCGCCGTTACATCTGCTGTGTCCCCTGTGTATCAGACCCGCCTCTGATTTCATTTATACATTTCTATTCTTAGGTGAGGAATAAAAACTGCCCCGACTTTAAGTCCCATTTGAAATCCGGCAGCTCCTGCCATGTAAAGGAGCCAGAAATGGGACAGTCCTCCTGCATGTGTTAGCACTCCACTTGATCCATCAGGCATCTATCTATTCACAGAGGTCTCTTTAGGAACAGACCGCTCAGGGCTGTTTGCCTTCCCAATGTAAGTGCGAGAGAAATTGGGAGGGCCGTAGCCCTTAATGGTGTTGGCCCCCCCTTCCTATCCCCTCCATCCTCCACCTACCCCCAGCCTCCTATCCTTAAATCTGCAGGGAATAAAGAGTGCTGTTAAACCAAACTGGAAGAGAAATGGTTTTGTTCAATGGGAAGCCGCCTCCATAAATCCCCACTTAATGCGGCGGAGGAAGGCTGAAGCAGAAACAGGTGAATTCGCCGCAGTGAGGGAAGCCATTCATTACCTCTGAGGAGAAGGGGAGAACAGGGGAAGAAAAGGCCAGGTAGATGGACAGATGGATGAATGAGTGGACAGATAGATGAAGAGAGAAAAGAGTGAAGGGAACACAGTTGTATTCTGTTTTTGGTTATTGTCAGAACCTCAATTTTAAAGCCTTAGCTTTTAGAATATGCTGTTTTTCTGATTTTTGTCAAAAAATCAGATAATGGCCAGTCAGGGTCCTGCATCTTGACATTTGATGGACATGATACTGAGGTGTTAGAGAGCAACGAGTTACATGTAATTCAATTATGAAATTAATCTAATTGAATTACAAAATAAATGTAATTGTAATCCGTTACAGTTACTGAGAGAACCCTAACCTTAATTAATTACAGTTTTTGATCAAAATGTTGGTGATTACAAAAGACTTACATCCATCTGTATTATTTTTGGTGAAAAGTTTGAATGTAGAATACAAGGGCAGGCTCTGGTTGAACCAAACCCCGGAGTGTTTACTGCACTGGTGCAGTTTGTTTGGGTTGATGTGAGCACGAAATCTGGTCCAGACCAAACAACTGCTCTCTGGTCCACCTCAAAGGGACGGTCTCGGACTGCTCTCAAGTGAACACCGTTCGACTCAGTCACAGAAGCGTACCATTGTCATCAGTCATTTAATTCGTTAAAAACATTCCTCTCTTCCTGTTTAGGTGAACTATCAGCATTTGCTACCAAAATGTTGACCGACAGGACCAACCAGGACTCCAAATTGAGTGAGAAATGCCTGCATTATTAAATTATTTAATACTGGCTGACTTACTAGATGTTCATATGTATGGTCCCCTAAAATCTCACTGATATGTGCTCCAGATCAACGCCAACATGAGCAGAACCTGACGGAACCCATGATGAGTCTCATGAATGCAAACCAGACCAGCTGGTAAATTGTAACAATGTACCATCCACACATTAGTTAGCCTGGGGAAAGGGACCTAAACGTGTTAACATGCCCTAACATTCATTCAGTTATTTTGCGTCTTTCTGCTGTGCAGGAATGCCTTCTTATAACAATGCATGTCAGCGAGGCTGTTGGGACACATTTGAGTGCAACACCATCAAAAGTAGGATGGCTTACAAGGCGGTCTCTACGATTAGTCAGTCGGCAGTATGAGCGCTGTTTTTGATTGGTTCTCTCATTTGAATTTGCACTGCCTCTCATCTGCCAATCAAGCCAACGCACATTGCCCTGGGCAACCTGGGTCTGCCATGGCTGCGACTAGCCGACCACATCAAGGCAGGTGGCAATGCCGTCAGACAGGAACGCCTTTCAGTGCTGCAAATTCAACAATATTTTCCTTATGACATCAGAAAAGGGCTCTAATATCACTGTACAGCAGGGGTGCCGAACATACAGCCCGCAGGACAGAACTGGCCCACCCAAGGGTCCAATCTGTCCTGCTGGATGACTTTGCAAAGTGTGAAAATTACAGAAAAGTCATTAATTACTGATTTACCAGGGCCATGCTGATAATCAGAGTAGCAGGCCCTATTGTGGATACGCTATTAGATCCCACGTGCTAATGTACTGTACAGGCTATGTGACACGAACACTGTCAATCGTAGGTTACTGTTCATGCAGGAGCCACCAGAGGAAAATGTCTTTGTCAGAAAGGAAAAGTGGACACAGAGTGTCAGGTTTTCCAAGAAAAATGGACCAATTCCTATTCCTTTATGTGTAATGACAACAGCCCAACTGAATATGGAAAAACTGAGACATATTGTTGAAATTGCACTTATTTTTCTCAGGCTGTTCATCATCTATTTGTAAATGGGTGATTCATTAACTGAATGTTTTCAAAATGTTCTTGTACTTCCACACTAAAAGAAAGGCAAAAATATGGAGGTGTTGTTATTTATGGTTTATTACGCAGTGGTTTTACTGGCTGAGCAAACTCGAGATCAAATTAGACTGTGTGGCCTATGAACTATGAAGTGCGTTTGACACCCCCTACTGTGTAAAGCTTGTTTGGTTTTTATATGCTCAATGTCAAACCTGAAGAAACATCTAAAGGTGAGATAATGTAACAACTATCAGTCACATAAAATAAGATCGTGAGGTTTACAGTGCCCGGTTCCAGTGTATGTTTTTAGGACTTTTCAGGTTTATTGCCTGGTTTAAAACATTTGTTAGAAAAGTATTCAACAAGTAAACAAATTTACAAAAAAAAGTTACATAATTTTGATGAAGTACTTAAAATAGTCACATTACTTATTACATTTTTAACACGGTCACTAGTAATCTGTAAGCTATGACATTTCAAAAGTAACCTGATCATACTCCTTGATTGATTGTGATCAACTGATTTACTGTATAGTATATTATTAGTACTATTTGGATATTCCATGAAAAGCTTTTTGAAACATTTCATCAGATTCACTCCAAAATCAAAAATACATATTTTTCCTCTGGCCTGCTGTATTTATCCAACTAAATTGTTTTGGTGTGAGTTGCAGAGTTTTGGAGAAAAAGTTTTGTCTGCCTTCTCTCCAATATAATGGGACTAAATGGCACATTTAAAAAACTCAACAGCATTCATTGGATCATGACCTCGCTACTCAAGATAATCCGCAGAGCTTGTTGTGAGCAGTAGGAACTACTTTCTTGATATGTAAAATCTACCAGAACTACTTTCTTTCTGTATTATTTGGTGTGTAGAGCACCAGAAGCCGAGTGTCATTTAGTTCCATTATATTCAAGTGAAGGCAGACATCTCTTCGGCCAATATCTCCAAAACTCTGCAACTCACACCAAAATAATCTAGATGGATAAATAGCACTGCAGGTCAGAGGAAAAATATGTGTTTTCAATTTGGGGCTAAACTGTCCCTTTAAAAATGTTGAGTATTGGTAAAACTATGTGACAAGTCATCAGTTACAATCTGACACCACTGGTACTGGTGTCAGCATTCAAAAATGTAAATAATGAGCCTTGACTGAAACACTTAGTATGTATGATAACGGTGCTCTAGTACCTATTTGGAGTCCCTGACCGTTGCCAAAGAGCTAAAAGTGATTTCTGTTCAATAATGTAATATCTGGGCACATGGCCGTGGAGAGGAGTTATTCTCCGAAGAGATGAGGCGAGGATAAGACGGGACGAAAGGCTCTGAAGGGTGAGATAAGTGAAGGGGGGAGGAGGAAAGGTAGGACGGACGGGGGTGGGGAGGTGCTGGAGAAACAGTGGAACAGGGAAGAGAACTGGAGTTTGGAGTGAGCGGTAAGTGAGTTATATTTAAACCATTAGGCAGCTTATTCGCTCAGTACAAATGCAAATGAAGCGGCATTATCATCACGGCCTCTTCCCTGGAAATCGACTCCCTCTGTAATACCTCGGCAGAAGTGGACCGGTCGTGAACCCTCCTCCTCTGCAGTGCCAGCTAGCCCTCAAATGGCCTACATAGACAGCTAGATGCACACATACACACACACACACACACACATGCGCGCGCACAGACACACACATGCAGCCAGTACCCCTCCTCTCCTAGGCACCCGCCCAAATCAGAGATCAAAGGCTGGATTTGTAAAGCTAATGGCTGCTGCGCTGCAGCCAGGGACAGGGAATGAGGGAAGAGAGAAATAGAGGGAAAGAGGGCAAAACAGACAGCAACAGCGGAGGCAGGAGTGACACAGACGCACGGAGGAAGAAAATGTCTTGTGTTTTTTTTTTTTGTTGTTTTTTGGTTTTTTTCTCAAAATTACTAAACACAATGTCGGGCTACTGTGTGGACGGCTACTGCAAAATGCCACGCTATTTAAAAATAAGACGATATAGAATCTAGTGGGAGGTATCTCCAAAACACCTAGACAAACGCCACACTGAGACGTTCACACTTTTAACTTTTACTGGGTGCAGTTTTACTTTTAGGCAAAGTGATGAGAAACACATCCACAGATGGTGACTATCTCTCGCTCATCACTGTGTGGGATTGTGGGATTGATGGTGTTGAAACAGACCTTTCTCTTTGTCTCACACATGGCGCAAGTGCTGCTGCTATTCCCACAGTGCAGCAAGAGGCCATTGAGATAAATGGCATGAATACAAGAAAAGGAGAAAAAAAAGAAGAAGAAAGGAAAAGAGGAAAAATGTGTCTTTGCCTTAAAAAAACACAGAAATCTCAAAGCATTCAGTCTGCCAGTTTGTATTGTCCCAACATTTATAATGCTTTAAGCTTGTCAGTAGTGCTCAGTCACTCCCACTCATTACATTGAAATCCTCACTGTCACAAACAGACAAAAAAACATTTCATCACGTGCGATGATTTGGTGATCACAGAAACATATTGAGGAGCATATTTCGCAGCTAAATTTAAAACTCTGCAGCATGTATACTGAATCTCATATATTAACAGCTCAATTCTTGGCTTACTGTTTTCCAGTTCGCTCAATTAGGAGCCATTTTGGTGGCGAGTGGCTCGCTGACAGTGATGAGAGAGGAAAAGTAGCTCTTGCATACATTAGCAGTGGAACCAGGCCAAAATGCTAGATTTCTCCTGATGACACCAACACTGTGACTTCATTATCATGACAATAAACAAGCGAAATGAGCAAAAATAAAAGTGTCAGAGCAGCAGAAACGTGCCTGTGGCTGGTTAGAGCCGCCGCTATGATGTCGATACCTTATTCAACGTGTTAATCAAGACAGCTGGTAATTCTCAATGGAGATTGTTTCTTGTTTTTTGACAGTGAACTCTATTTAAGTGACAATTTTAATGCAATAAACAGTTTTGTACACTCTTAGAAATAAGTGTTCCTACAGGGCTGAGGTTCTACATAGAACCGTTTGCTTCTGAAGAACCTCTTTTTGAACTACGGGTTTATCAATGATTCTTTGTAAGACTAAGGCTTCCATTAGGAACCCTTTTCATTCAAGGAACCCCCTTTGGAAGAAAAAGTTCTAAGGGTTCTTAGACTGTAATATAAAATGGTTCTTAGTAGAATCCCCTGGGTGGGTTTCTAGGTAAAATCCTTGGATTATACAAGGGTTCTCAGTAGAATAGCTTGGGTGGGTTTGGGAGAAAACCCCTGGAATATGCAAGGGTCTCTATAGAACCTCCTAGGTGGCTTCTAGATAAAACTCTTGGAAAATATGGTTCTCAGTACTAAAATCCTTGGATTATACAAGGGTTCTCAGCGGAGAGTACCCTGGTGCATTCTAGGTAAAACACTTGGAATATAAAGCTGAAAACCTTTTTTCTAGGTAAAACCCTTGGAATATAAAATGGTTCTCAGTAGAACCCTCTGGATGTGTTTCTTGGTAAGTTTAGGTAGTTTCACAGTACCTGGGTTGGTTGTAGAGAAAGCCCACAGAAAATGAAAGAGTTCTCAATAGAACCACCTCTGTGCTTCTAGGTAAAACCCCTGGAATACAAACGTTCTCTGGTTGGGCTAAAGATGAAACCTGACGGGTTCTAGATAAAACTCCTAGACTATAAAAAGGATCTTGGTAGAAGATCACCCTAGGTGAGTTCTTGTTAGCACCTTTAGAAGAGAGGTTTCTGGGTGGAACCATTACACCACAGATGGGGTTTCTGTGGAACATCTCATAAGGGGATCTAGGAGAGACCTTTCACAGATGCTTCTTGGTGAAACCTTTTATGTTGGGCTCTGGGTAGAAGAAAGGGTTCCAAAAGGAACCTCTCCAAAAGGTTCTACTGGGGAAATAAAGGATTCTCCTATATGGACAAGCTGAAGACCTCCTTCTGATTCTAGTAAGCACCTTTATTTCTAAGAGTGTATGTTTCCCTGTGATGAAGATAGCCCATGAGTACACCATCACCCCCACCTTCTTACTCCTCACCCGTCCCTGAGACTCCATCAGTCATCATGATGGGGCACTGAGGCCCCTCCATATCCCCGTGAGAGAGAGGATGAGGAAGAGGATGATGCAGAGGGATGAGGGCCAAAGCCAGAGCTCTTTGTCAGGTGACAAAAGCTTTCCAACACAACAATAGCTATCAGTCACTCCCCGAGCCTGTCGGATTATACGGATCACTATACGGCAGCGGTGGTATGTGTAGGTGTCTGTTTATGTGGTGAGGGGGAGGTTTGGAGGGGTGGTGGCGGGGTGCTGGGTATTGTAGGAGAAGGTGGACATGGTTACAACCTGCTCTGCTCCTCTACACATTCAACATTCACTCAAAGCCGCAGATCACTATCATTCTGCTTACATAACAGACAGCCTCTGAAGCAGGAGGGCAGCAGGTACTCAAGACTCAGAGAAGAGCTAACGTCTGGATGTATAAAAGGGTGTGTTCTGGTTCAGTCCTGCCATTCTAGCCTTTATTGGACAGATTTTTTCTTCAGACAAGGACCCTTGACAAGATTCCCTCATGTATGTTCCTTGGATTAGAGAAAGCCATTTCCACCAGTAATGTGACGTGTGGGTGAAAAAAAAAAATCTGAAAAATAAAAGTTAACCTTTATTTAATCTCAAGGAGTCCTTTAATCATTCATAATGACGTTGAGAGTACAGTGAGATCAGAATAAATAAATACAACAAGGAGACAAAACAAAGAAAACTTCAACAATTAATACGATTTATAGACAATACAGACAGACAACAACAGAACACAGTTAAAATCTGTTACATTCAAGAACACAATATAATCAGGAGAGAATATAAGAAGTGAAGAGAATATAATCATGGAATAATCATGGATTTAAATGCACTCTGGATAAAAGTAGATTATGTTTCAATGTGTGTTGTGAAGTGTTCCAGGTGTGTGGAGCACAAAATCTAAAAGCAGTTTTCCCCAATATGAGTGTTTCCACAGAAGACTTCTAGTGGTACTCAATCACTTGAACGAGTTGATAATGGCTACTTGACCAGTTTAATAAGCAATTATGGCTCTATAAATAATCAGAAAACATTTCCTGTCATGTCTAACTGTTAAAAATATTAAAGATAAAATAACAATAATAAAATAATTAAAATAATAACAATAAGAATAATTTTAATATCATGATCATTTAAATGAATGAAACTGAAAACATTTCACAGACTCTCTGACAGAGTGCCACAGACCCCTGGGGGTCTGTAAGGACTCATATGTTTTACATATGTTTGAGTAAACCTACTGGTGTGAATCAGAATGAAAAGTTGGAAGAAGAATCCAGATTCTTAAGTTTTAACATTACAGGTAAAAGTCCTGCATATAAAGGCATGTACTTACTGAAAAACAGCACCCATTACAGTTGTACAGTTATACATTATAGTATTGGATCATTACTAGGGGTGTAACGATACACAAAAATCTCGGTTCGATACGTACCTTGGTTTTGAGGTCACGGTTCGGTTCATTTTCGATACAGTATGGGAACAAAAAGCAAAACCTAAATTTTCTTGTTGTTCATTTGGGTGTACTTCATACCGTGGCTCAATCACCTTGAGCATGTGTTTAAAACCAGGATTTTCAACAACTGAATATGGTCTTAGATCCGCTGCTATAAAAACTCCAATGGCTCTTGTTATAGCTTTGGCCCGATCTGAATTGCCAGGGAGAGGCTGCTTGAATGCCGAGGTCAGCTGCGTTTGCACTATGTTGGTTTTTCTTCTTGTAGCGGTGATATTTACACTCGGGTGGTGCCGTTTTAGGTGAGTTAGCATGTTTGTCCTGTTGCCGGAGACATACCTGATCTCAGCTGATCAGTGTCGGCACACCGCCCTCGTTTTATCCACCTGTCTTTCTCCGTTGCAATATTTAACCAGGAAGCCGAAGTGTTCCCAAGCAGGAGACTTTAGCGACAGGGGAGGGTCTTCAAGCTCCGGTTTACTGCTAGCAGTAGCCATCATGCGCACGGGCTGCAGGTGTAGCTGCACGTGTAGCTGCACATGTTAGCGGCGGAACGTAAACACACGCAACTTCTGGCCCGTGAGCCAAAAAAAAAAAAAATCCGGCCCGTGAACTCACCCGTGCACAGCCCTGTACCGAACCGAACGTCGCGTACCGAAACGGTTCAATACAAATACATGTATTGTTACACCCCTAATCATTACTGTTGCAATAAGTGTTTAAGTAACATATTTTTAGTTAGTATCAAGTTTGAAGTTAAGTTTGAGCTAATTTCAATGATCTTTTTTTATTTTTAAGATTATTCCTTCCTTGTATACAGATAGATTGGTTATAGGGCCACTAAAATTGACCAAATGTGCAATACCCAGAATTCCAATATCTCATCAATCCAACTGTTCTTACAGGTTACAGCAAATACACATATATATTTTTATTTTATAAATTTATATCTTTTATTATATATATACAGTATATATATACTATATATATTTCTCTGTTTTATTTGTTCAATAGTGTGTTTGAATGAATAGGATTGTTACTTAGTTTCATTGTTCTCTGTGCAATGACAATAAAGGAATTCTTTTCTATTCTCTATTCTATTTATGTTTAAGTTTATACTAAATCTGATCTGTTGATCATGTCTGTGTGTGTAGGTCTGTCTCTATTAGAAAAATGCAAAACATGGTGTTGGTGGTGGAGATGGGTGAGAGGGGCATTGACAGTGACCTCCAGCTCCACTCTCTCTCAGGTCAAAGTTCAGGGTGAGCACGGTGCTAAAGGATCCGACTGGAGGGAGCCTGAGATTGGGGGTGGTGATGGTGGGATGCCGGTAAAAAAAAATCAATGCCTCGCTGGTGGTGGGTCTCCTTCTCAATCAGCCGCCATGACAGCTGCTCCAGATGGCCACTGGGTAAGTTGGCTGTCAGGCCATCAGTATCATCATTACCCATAAGGCCCGGCACGGTCAAAAGGTCAAGGGGTGGCCTCTGTAGATTTGTCAACCTGAAACACCAGGGAAGTGCCAAATATTTGTATCACTGTCAGCATGTGTGACATTTATCTATTTTATGTAAATGGCATATCATAATGCTGGCTGAACGCAAAGCAAAACACACAAACTCCAAAGCAGTGGTGCAGAAAGAGATAATTCATCATGAGAAGTCAACACTTCACATTTCATTTCTTTGCAGAACGGTATAAATGCTGGCACGGAGACAATTGCAGTGGCGTGTGTTTTCCTTCGTTTTTATACTATAGTTTATACCATCCTTAGTTCCTCTTTAATGTGGAGACTGGGCCAGCGGGGGTTCAGATAGCAGGACGGCCCTTCTAGGAATAATCATCTGTCTGTGTGTCTTTGAACAGTAGATGACCCCTGTGAACTGAGAACTAACACTGCCCTGATGAATCTGAGGTCACGGGGTCATGGCAGGGTCATGGGTCACAGAGAGGACTCCTGTCTGACCTTTGGCACCGTGTCTCACTGATAACCTTGCTGTGGAATGAGGAAGCATGGTGTTCAGAGAAAGTAAAAGGGACACATTAGCCCCTTCAGTCTTGAGTATTTAAGTCGCAGCTGCTTTAGCCCTACATCTTCTACAGTAGCTCTTGCTCCTTTCAAGGTTCAATGTGTATGATTTCATTAGTGTATAATTACCTGAAAATAAGAATCATTGCATTTTCGTCACTGTAGAATGAGCCGTTTATACCTACAGGGGACATGAGTCCTCTCCCATGGTGTCCACCATGTTGCTTCACCATGTTTCTTCAGTAGCCCAGGATGGACAAACAAAACACAATCCAACAAACAAGTTTTGTTGATACCACAGGTTCTTATACACACTTGGAAAGGGAAGGTGTTTGCAAACTGCAAACTCACAGCTAGATGCACTAAATTCTACAGTCTAGCTTCCTTAGCCAGAGCTACTTATGGTTAAGGTTAGCCTTTGCTAATGTCCATGTTCCTGACAGGAATTGTCTGACATTTGGGATATACAGTACGTTCATTCACTCTCTTGCCAAGAGATAGATGACAAGATTGCCATCACTCTCATATATGCTCATTCATGTAGTAGCTAGCTAACTGGCTGGTTAGCTTAGCTTAGCATAAAGACTGTAAATAAGGAGAAACAGTGAACCTTCATTCTTCCTTCCTTTCTTTGTCCAAGGTAACAAAATTTGCCAGCTAAGCTTAAGTAAAGCTTATTATCTTACAGTATATGTTATATCTAAGTTCTTGCATTCATACAAACACTGACCTGTAAAAAAGATAGGTTGTGGTTTTATGGGGTACTTGCTACTTTTCCCTGCTCAAGTACTTTTGTTAAATCAATCCAAGCATCTGCTGGCTGTGGTTTCATATTTACCGTCCAGACAGACATAAGAGTGATATCAATCTTCTTGTCTTACTCGCGGCAAAAAGATATGCATATTGAGCATATAAAACTATTTCTGTGAGCTGTGACTCTCAACTAAAAAACATGTGCTATACTTGTTGGAAAGAGCCAGCCCTGTAAGGCCACAGTAAGACTGAATTAGGCATTGTGGCAATTAGCTGCAGGGTTTTACAATGGAGTGAGATGTATGTGGGGGTGTATTTGTGCTTTGCACATAACCACTATGAAGCAGTCAGAAAACAAACGTTTTATTTCTCTGATTCACTGGCTTTCTTCCTACCAGTGCTCCCTCACCTCATTCAGTCTCTACCTTGATTGCTCACTATTGGACAATCTCTCTTTGCTGGGTACACAAAATAAACCAAGCAAGGACTCATCTGGGAGATTATCATCGTTTGGTACAAGAACACTGCCTGGATATCACCAGTTTTCAGAATATTTCAGGCTGACTGTAGAGAGAGTTTGATCGCCAGCTTATGTGATTGGCCACCACAGCATGACACGGAGTGGCATTTCTAAAAAAAAAAAGAAAAGCTGACTCTGTTCCAACTTTTCTGCGTGTTGCTACATACTGAACATACCACCTCTATTCAAATGAATGAGATAACTGGCATTTTTGCTGCAACGCCTGATTCTGTCTGAATGTGGCCTTAATATTCACCCTGCTAACTAGCGAACACAACCTGTAGCCTTGTCTTTTTGGTACAATTATCTGTGTTACCAACAAGTCTGTGACAGTTAGCACAGTTCCAACCTTAATTCAGATATATCCAGATAAGTTCAAGGTTTAAAAATGTACCCAGATGTTCAACATGACTGATATGTCTTCTGAAATTACTCTATACTATGTCCTAGTAGAGTGTATAAACATATTCTTTTGAAGCTATAAAGTGATCTTTTTAGTGATGCAAATGCAGTCAACATTCAGTAGAACTACAAGTTGTAAAATTAAAAGGCACTCTGAATGAAGGTAATGTAATGCCACCTTTGACAGACAGCTATAATGATATATGTTCAGTTTCCTTTGCTGCCTTACACTGATTAAACACAATGAGGGATCAACAGCATGTTTTTATGATTGCTGTCTGTTTACTGCCCTGCCTGGTCAAAGACTCGCAGTGTGTGCATGTAAACATTATGCGCTGTCTTTCACATACACACACACACACACATATACGCACACACGCCTGTATGGGAAAACAGCAGTCATGTAGGAGGGAATGCAGTTGCAGTATGTTTGGTGAAGCCACAGTCTGACACGACCCTCTAAACAACAGATGCAGTCTCACACACAAATACACATACGCTGAAATACACACACATACCCACTCTGACTAACAGAAGCGAAAACACTCCCATACATCCACACATGCACGAAATACATGCGCTATACGTGACCTTGCCCTGACAATTGCACCCACCTACGCTACAATCTGTGTGACAGTGGAAAGCAAAACAGATGAGCTGCCCATTCTTCTGGTATTTCTTCTTGGATTTCTTCCGGAACTGGTATTCTGATCTGTTGTTAAGTGACTGCAGTCAAAACTGAGAGAAATCTGTCTCTTGAAGACCACATTAGACGATGAAAAGCTGACATCTTTTTTGCAAAAGATGGTTCTTAAAGTTTGCTAAGGTTAATATTGTGGGTGAATAAAAAGCAGGGAGATTTACACAAAAAATATTACACTCTGTTGAATTTCCACTATGTTAGGTGTCTGGCTATTTTGATCATATCCACATAAGGCTGAACAATTAATCAAAATTTGATCAAAATCAGAATCTAAATGAGAAAATACCACAAACCATCTGTCTGTTAGTTCTACTTCCACATAAAAATGAGTGACTGTCAATTACTATCTGATACAAGTTTATCTGAGAAGAGCCTTTTGGGAAAAAAAAAAAAGAAAGTAGCAACATTAGCTGACTGTGAAGAGCTCTTAACTGAAAGGTCTATGGATATGTTTTACTATTATATTTAATGAGTTTCAGTAGACATTTTGAATGTCAAAAGATGGCCTAAATAATGACTCCACTCTGTTATGAACAAAATTCTACAGGAGGCAATGAATATTGTGTTAATACTATTGACAATGACATTTGAAAATGCTTCCAAAAATTGGCACAAAATATCACTTTAATTGTCCAGAAATATCTGTATCTGTTTTCCAAAACTCGTATTGTTCAAGCACTGCCAGGAAACACCAGAAATAACAGTTTTGCTATTGTAACTCTGGCAAAACTGATCAAATTAGGCAGATTTTCAGCTGTGGACTTCATGTGGACATCACGGCATACTCCTGACTTCCATGTCACAAGAGATAAGTTCTGTGTTGCTCCACTTTCGTCGATGCTCTCCTCTTCTTAAACCGTGGTTCTTGAAGTTCTGAAAGATTAAAAGACCGGAAGAAAAAAAAAGTAAAGTATTTTCCATTAAAATGTTCAAATTCTTTGTTCTTTGTTTTGTTTTATCCTACATTAGCTGTTTATTAGGAGCTTTTAGGGAATTTTATGTTTATTTCCACATAAAAATGAGTGAAAGTGTTTTACTATTTAACATAAATTTTGAGGTGTATTTCAGAGGAACCTTTTGGAAATTGATGTCGATGTTGACAAGGTCAGATCAATTTTGCAGAATTGACACCACATTAGCTGTCTGTGAGGAGCTCCTGACTACATGTGTGTGGATATGTTTTACTATTACCTTTGATGGGTTTCACTAGACATTTTGAATGTCAAACGATGGTCTAAGTAATGACTCCACTCTGCTGTAAACAAAGTTCTGTGGGTGGCAACGAATTTGCTGTACTTGTGTTAATATAATTGCCGATGACATTTGAAAACACACCTAAAAACTAGCACAAAATATTCCTTTAAACATCCAGAAATATCTGTATCTTCTTTTTCCCCCCAAAAAACTCATATTGTTAAAGCACTGCCAGAAAATGCCAGAAAAATCAGTTTTTCTAAGGAACTCTGGCAAAACCTATCAGATGGGGCTGATTTTCAGCTATATAACAGGGTGTACTTCATGTGGACTGAACAGCATGTTCCTGACGTCCATGCTACAAGAGAAAAGGTCTGCGTTGCTCTACTTTCGTCCCGGCTCTCCTCTGCTCAAATGATGAGTTCTTAAAGATCTTAAAGGTTAAAAGTCCAGGTGAAAAAAAAAATAGCATAGTACTTCTTCGTTGAATTTATGCTACATTTACTGTCTGTTAGGAGCTCTGAAACAATTGTTTGAGCCCCTTCACATAGCAACATGTTATCACAGAATTGATCCCACCTTAGCTGTCTGTAGGTGATCTTAACAGAAAGGTCTGTGAATATGTTACCATTAACTTTGATGGCTTTCAGTAGGCATTTTGACTGTCCAAACATGGTCTAAATAATGCCTTTGCTCTGCTATTAACAAAATTCTGCAGGCGGCAATGAATATTGTGTTAATATGACTGACGATGACATTTGAAAATGCTCCCAAAAAATTGGACAAAATATCCGAAATGCCTGTGTCTGTTTTCCCAAATCTCACATTGTTCGTCTACTGCCAGAAAATGCCAGAAAAATCAGTTTTACTATTGTAACTCTGACAAACCCGATCAGATCGGGGTGATTTTCAGCTGAGAACTAAATAACAGGGTGTACTTCATGTGGACTTCACAGCATGTTTCTGAGGTCCACGTTACCAGAGAAAAGGTCTTGTTAGCAACATGTTTTTACAGAATTGATACCGCCATAATTTATTACCATTATCTTTAAAGGCATTTTGAATGGCAAAAGATGGTCAAAATTCCTCCAGTCTGCTATAAACAATATTCTGCAGGTGGTAACGAGCACTTCTTTTAATACGATTGATGGTGACATTTGTCGAATTTAATGCTCGGAAGAACTGGCACAAAATATCCATTTAAACATCCAGAAATATCTGAATCTGTTTTCCAAAACTCGTATTGTTCAAGCATGGAGCTTTTGAAACCTGTGAAAAAAAAAAGGAGAAAACAACAAGAAAACCTAAAGGCTGTTGAACTACATTTGTCTCTCAGACAGCACCTACAGTCTGCTCTGCCAGCTAGGAAAACAAGGAAGGAGCAAGCAGACGGAGGGGGGGCTGTTGTATTATCCTCCTCACAGGGGGGTGGGGGGCTGCTCTGCCATGTTATTGAAATCTCCAAGTCCTGAAGCACTCTGCTGTACTTCTCATTAACCGGCGCAATGTTTGCCGGGGTGTCTCTTTCCTCTTTAATAATAAAACAACGCTCCCCTCTTTTCTGCCGACTTAAAGGATTTCCTAATTTAATCAACACGGGCAGGAACAATAACAACAAAAGCATCAACAATGGTAACATGGCCTCCAGTGTCTTGTCGTACTTTTGCAGAGCAGAGAACATGCCTGGTTGTGGGAAAAGTCATGTGCATGTGCGCTCGCGTTTCGGGTTCTGTGTGTGGAAGAAGCGGGGGAAGAGAACTACAGAGGAGATGACATTTACTTCAATCTGTATGTGCTAATAACGTGGCTGTCAATCCATCACCTGCTAACTGATAAATACAAGTGAAGAGGATACTGCATGTCTCATGTGCACTGTAAAAATGTTTGTTTTGACTTAAAAAGGTCAGTGCTCAGGCTGCCTTAAAATTTGAAGCTGACTGAATTTGAAAGACAGGTTGAGGTATTTTTTTAACGATTCAAAACCAATAAAACTAGTCAAAGAAACTTCATGTTAAAGGGATAGTTCACCCAGAAATGAAAATGCAGTCATTATCTAGTCACTGTCATCCCGATTTAAGGTCGGGTTTAGTTTTTTAGTCAACAAAACACTGCTGGAGTTTCACAGGAAAACAGTGTTGCAGAATCTCCCAAACAACTGGAGTGCATGGTGACCAATTTTCAAACGGAAAAAAAAACCCTATACGGCTCATCTGCCGTAATCTGAGTCTCCTAAAGCTGTTTGTACACCATCAAACCACGCCCGCCCAGTTCAGATGGTGTGCGAGCACATGTGTACGTGGCTCCAAGCTAAGAATCTACAGTGAAGATTCGGGCTAAAAACATGGTGACATCTTACTAGAACATGAAACTTGACTTGAATTAGCGGTATGGATGAATTTTATGTTTTTTTCTGTTGTTGTTTTATGTTTGAAAACTGGTCCTCATTCACTTTCATTGTTTCTGTAGCGCTTTTTTCCTATGAAACTCCAGCAGCGCTTTGCGGACTAACAAAACAAACCCAACCTTCAATCGGCATGAGAGCGAATAGACGACGACTGAATTTTCTTTTTTTTGTGAAATATCCCTGTAAATGAGAAATCTGTAATATATTTACTGTAATAAATCATAAAATGACCATGTCATCAGAGATTTAGGAAATATGAAGTTGAAACGCCTGTTATTGTCAAATTATAATGTTGTGCTTGTCTTGCACTCCTGCAGCATTCCTGCAGCCTCCCTGAGCATCCTCAAGTGTAAAGAGGAAGGAGAGGGGGAGACAATTCACTTCAACCACACTGTGGATTAAATAGGATTACAAACTCTTACTCATTCTTGGAAGCGCAGTGGTCACGTAATGCTCCTTTAATTCAGTTGCCCATGAAACATGCTCAGTATGCTTAAGATATTTAGTTGAACCAACAGCTCTTTAGTCACATTGATGAACATCACAAACAAACTTTGTTCTAAATGTGAAACCACTTGCATTGAGTTTATTACATTTATCAATGCCAGCCATCATCATCATCATCATCATTTTTCACAGTTCTCTTAAAATGTATTTGATACAAACAGAAGAGTTTTCTTCAAACTATAAAAAAGAAGGGTCCCAGGAGAGTTTTCACTCTCACACAATGCATGTTGGGAAGTCTGCTAATATGCTGATCATGTTGATAAAAAAATAATAATAATAATTTCAATCAGGAGAGACTTCTGATTGAACAAAATATAGTTAATTGACACATGCACAACAGAATGAAGAATGTGAGTAGTCTTTGGTGGTTAGACCCCATCGTAGTGAATATACTTGCGCACATACTGTATATATTAATACGGGGTGATGAAGCTGTAGTAGAAAAGGGAACCAAACCAGGGTCTAGACACTGGTGGTGGTGATAGGATGAGACGATGCTGAAGACTGGGTATGGAGTGGACATCGAACTTCCGGCTCGCCTGGATCTGATGAACTGAAGGTGAATGGGGTGGAGGGGGGTCCCGGCGAGAGTCTATAATGACAGCTGACAGTGCAGAGAAAGAGCCAATTTAAAGTTTGATGGCAGCAAAATGACTGGATGACGGAGACCGTGGCAAAATCTGATTGGATTAGTAGAGAGGAAAGTGAACGCCTGCAATCAGCTGATTAAGTGGGAGTAGGGGGAGCGAGAGAGAGAGAGAGAGAGAGATGGAAGATTGAGAATGAATGAAGCGTAAAGGTGGTCCTCCTGACTGAACTTACACTGAGCTTCATTAGTTGAACTCTGTATAGCGCATTCATTGAACTCAGTCAAAAGCCTCCAAGATAGAGGAACTCCTTAACAAATTCTGTAGTTTTCTGAAAATAAATACTAGAAATTTCAAGTTTGACTTACTTGATCAAATAAAACTTGATTAAACTTGATTCCACTAAATTCCTGTATGTTTTTTCTTACAGTGCATCTGACACACCCAGGTGAAGAGGACACTGTGTGTCTTCTGTGTTTGTCTGAGCACATGTTTACACACAAACTGTTCAGCCAAAAAGTTCCTCAAAGTGAACCACGGTGACCACTGCTTGACCCCGACAGCACACCCCACCTCAGTGTACATAGGCAACCTGACCTGACTCTCACCCCGAATATCACTCCAACACCCCTACACTCCCGTGCGTGTGCACACACACGCACACATGCACACACACACCACTGTTTATAGGGTCTACTGACCTCATGATCACCCTCTCATCGTCCAGCTGGCCTCTCTTTCACCCCCTGCCCTCTGGATCACCCCAGACAGCGCCCTGAGAGAGACAGAAGGGGTGGGGTTATAGGTGAAAGGCTACAGTCATCTTCCTCTCAGTGGGGATCAACAAATCCATTTGAAATAAAAAATATAAGTACTCATATTTAGGTGCATTATACTTTTTTGCAGACTTGTGTAAAACTTAAAGTGTAACTGATTACAGCTTTGAAGCGGATTGTGATGCAAATAACAATATAAGTTCTACAATATTAATTACATCCAGTATAATTAACAGTTGCCTCCTGAAATAGTTGACCCCTACATTATATATATTATATGTTATAGGATTATTTTAGGTTCATAATGCACCTTTTAGGTCTCATCATATAAGGCTATTAGTTGAATCTTCTGTCTGTTCCATTTTCCAGACAATTATAAAATCTGGTTCAACTGGAAGTAGAAGGAAATACAAAAAAATATTCAATGCACTTTCAAGTTAATTATATTTATTTGCTTTATTTTTGTCCAGGCAAGCATTAAGGAATAAAATTTCATGTTTAAGTCATCATAGCCTGTTTAGCTTCTTGAAGGTTATCCATGCAAGCATTTGAACAGATAAACTTTTCTTAAAATACAAAATATTGATCATGTCAAGGTATCAAGGTGATTTATTTATCATTATAAAACACAGGGTTACGCAACAAAACTGAAGTTGTATATATATATACTGTATATATTATTTTAATTACATTTTTTTTTTACAAAAAAGGTCAAAATTCTCTGATTCCAGCTTCTTAAATATGATTATTTTCTGGGTTATTTAGTCCTTTATGACAGTATAAAGTATATACGCTCAATTTTATAAATATACACGTACACACCCAAGAAATCTAAATACCAAACCATGCTATTAATACAGTTGTGAGATTTTTTATTATGTCCGAAACCTTAGCATGGAGCCAGTAGTGCACAAGTTGCATAATATTTATGGGAAAATATTATAGTATGCAAGCACGGGACAGTACGCTGGCATAAATATCCCACAATGCAAAGCAGAGGTGACAACTACAACAACAGAAACTGAAACAAATGCGAACGGAGACCAGGGCAGCCCTGGCATCATGTCAATAACACTTCAGCTTTATTGTAAGTAAGGTTTCACTTTGCGAGACATAATATATTTTTTAACATTAGTTCGTTTGTGAAACAGGTTACAGAGGAAGCTCTCAGGAAGTGACATGATACGTGCTGAGCAGTGCATCCAAAACAATACATAATACTGTTTATTTATGCAAAAGTATGTTGAACGATATGGGGCACAATCCGAGTTCACCAGGATTTCCCTGGTGAACATTCTTTAGTGCAGTTTTTACATTTGGATCTGGTTGAACGTTAACAACAAGATAGTGACAATATTGTCGACACTGAACATTGAGTTTGACTTCAAAGTTGCCTCCCTGCCCTGAAATATGTAACTTCTACATTTTCACACGTGTTGTGTTTATTATATGTTATTATTTGTTAGGTTATAAAGCACCTTTAAGTCTTATAGTGCCTTATTAGCCCCTCTTCTAGACATGTTTCTTAAAAATGAACTGTTCCTGACGTGTTGTGTTATTTCACTACCCAACCACTTTACTGGTTCGGATGACGTCCCCATGGGATTTGATTAGCAGTCTTGCACTATAGATAACACCAACAAAGGGTGAGTCATTATGTTAAGAAAGACAGTACATGAGATTGTCTTAGAAAAAAAAATCTAATTTTGTCCAGCAGTCAAGTATAACACGTTACATACAGGAATCCAGGGAAACATTGGGAGAAAGGTAGAATTTTGTGCACAATATGCAATAGCTCCATCATATTTGAAATGCAAACTGGCTCCTTTGGTGAGAGACTAGTGGGAGTTGGAGGTGCACTGCAATGGCTTCTGGGAGTAGAAAACAAACAGCGCTGTCAAAACAAATGCTTTAATGCCTGCGGAGGCTGTCCTGCACTCTGCAGTTAGCAAGACTGGTCCATACCAGCCGGCTTAATGGGCTAATATGGATGAGAGAATTTTTTCCTGGTGCTTTTGTAAGCTGAACTTTACATCAAAGACCCATGATTAATTACTGATAAGGGGTTAATAAAACATTAATGCTTTTTGTAATTAACTACGACTCCGAAACACTGTACACCCCCCCGTTGCCACCACCACTTCTCTCCTCACTCACCCCCAGCTATGTCTTGTCTTCATCTTTTTATGTCACATTCTGCTGCATCGTGCCATCTTGCTTCTTTTTTTTTTTCCGAGGTTGAAGTGAAATCATTAAAATAGAGTATAGGATGGGCCAGAAGGGAACAAACACAGCCCCAGATTTGTTTATCCTGCTCCAGAGGAGGATGGGGTGTCGGGTTTTTAATTAAGGGCTTTTGAATATTAATTTGGAAGGGTGATGGAGGCTCCAACAAGGTCAAGATAAAAAAACAAGAGCTTCATCACACTGACTTTTACAAGAACTCAGCCTCCAGAAAACAAAACACTCTCATTAATTGTCTCGCGCAGGCCAGCGAGAGGGTTCAGACAAAAAGTAACGTTGCATCATCAAAATGGGGATTCTCGCTGTTTTCTCCTACCTGAGTCGAGCACACAAAACAAAACTTGAATATAAACACTTGAGAGCTGAAGTGTTGTGCATGTGGCCTCGGATTTTATCATCATTATTATCTGGCTGAGTGAAAGGCATCAGGTCTGAAATACGCAGTTCAACGTAGAACCATACAAACAAGACGTTTTATAATATTATTTAGATTTGTGGGGCTGCATTTGTCTGCCTTGTTTTTACTGCTTCCACTGGTGTCAAGAATGTTCTTGAGTTATCAGCCTTCATACTGATGTCCCAGTGTAAACTGTTATGGTTTTTCCATAGCTAGCGTAAAGCTCTTATATGAATCTAATCTAATTTTTCCCATGAAGTCCAGTTTACATGTTACGCAGAGTACTGCACAGCCTGTAAAAGCAGTTGCATAATGTCGTCTGTGGCTTTTGAGCGGCTTTTCAAGGTTTTACAAAAATAACCCTGACGACACAGCAGGTATTCCAGATGTTCTTCTTACTGGACCTTCTTCATCATATGGTTAATGTTACGAAAAGGTCACTGTTTGGTTATGTTTAGCCACCAAAACTATTTGGTTATGTTTAGGGAAAGATCATGTTTCTGGTTTAAAAAGTATGTAAGTTATGTCAGTTTGGGTATGTACGTTATGTAAATTAATTTATGTGCGTAAGTTAAAGCAAGTCAGCACTGACTTTTAGTTTCATATGGGACACAAACAGCAGTCTCCTGGGTGAAAGTCTTGGTTTGTTTGACTTATTCATCCAACCACCCTCTTACCTTCCTTCCATCCTTCCTTCTTTGCTCCATAGTTACTTCAGCCACTATAGGTCAACGTCTAACAAGTGCAAGTACAGGCCTGATCCTGATGATGTCCTGAGAGTCAAACATGATTGAAAGACTTAAAAACTGGAGGTGGGATTTGTAAAATAAAATGGACATTTAAGACGCAGGAAAAGTCTCATGAAAGCCCCTACTGAATTGCATTATGGGAAATGTAGGATCTAGTTTTGCGGAGCTGGATGGACACCAGAAGCTAAAAATGGGTATATCTCAGCCACTGTTGTTCTGACGTGAACCACTCTTTTTTAAATCTGTCTCTCACAAAACCAACAGTCCTCCAAAATTACCAAAATGCATGGAGTGACTGTTTAAGGATTCCCTTCAGACATGTTTGAAGACATAAAAAGACTCGGCCTGGAAATATTGATGATCCGATACCAATTCTGCCTCCCCGATTCCAATACGTGAACTTAATAGATTGGCCTGTATCGAGAAAAAATATATATACTATTATTCTGAAACAGCTGTATACTACTAATCCTGCATGAAAACTATATGATTGCTAACATTGTTATATGGCCTGACCTAGGTTAAAAAATTGGCATATAAGGAAATAGCAGGGCCCTATTTCAGGATGAATAAATTACGGTGGCATTGGTATCGTACTTGCTGATGCCTGATATAGCATATTAAGCTGTATCAGAAGCACCAGTATTTAGCAGAGGGTGATTTTAAGCAGAAAATAGTCAAATACAAAGGGCAAGTCAATTAATACACCACTTTCCCTGACTTTTCTTGTGTATCTCAGACTTTAAGAAATTCCATAGTTTTCTTTGCCTTCCATGTCTTAATGGAGCTCCAGCAGAGTGAACTGCATTCGACATGACAAGAATCAGCTAACTACTTGATGTCAGAGTTAAAACAGACATCTTTATGGTGTTGTTGCGTTTTTGTCACAGAAACTTGAGGAGGCACAAAAGGTCAGAAGACGGGTCTCAGCTAAGCTCCTCACCATTACACCGACCCATACACTCTGGCAACTCAAACACACAGCCCCACAAACACTTGATGTACGCAGGCATACACACATGGACACAAATAGAAAGGTCGCACACGTAGCTCTCCCTATCTCCCAAACACACACACAAATACACCTATACACAGTGGATGAGACAGCGGGAATGTGTGGTTAATATTTAACAAACAGGAACAGAAATAGATGGGCTTGTGTGTTCAGAGCTGAATAGGTTTCAGCAGAGTGGCCTCTGTGGCACATGAAACATTTAACACACTCCAAACAGTAAATCATAGGAAATAGAAAAGTAAAGTTTACATCGAGATAGACTTGTAAAAGAGCTTCCAGTGGACTGGATGAGACGTGGATGTGGCCATGACTTTGTTTTTTCCAACACATTAAAAAGTGCTGCCCAAGTGGATGCTACTGCAAGAAAATATGTATAAACAGGTTATTTATAGCATATTAGGACATTATCCAAAATGGCTGACAACTGGTAGGGTTATGAAAACATGTTTTGATGACAAATAATCTCTGCTTTTATTTTTATGCAGGAAAAAAGACTGATAGTTGCTGCATATTATAGATTAAGGCAATCACCAACACTAATTTAAAGTCATCATATTACCAGGTTGGCTGTATGTGAGGATCATATTGCCTTAAAATGAAAAACCATCTGGTGTATGAGTTTGTGAGTGTGTGTTGTTTTTGCTTTTCTTTGCTTTTTGGAGCCTGCACATGTGCTACCTGTGTGTATGATAAATCTGTTCTCTCTCATAATCTATGTGATTCAAAATGTGATATATGTGAGCGTGAACTTTGAATTATGACCCATACGGCGGATCGTAAATCTCTCCTCCCAAACTCTCTCTGAGTATACACTCTTACACTCTTTGGTTTGGTCCACTCATAAATCTCTCCAAACTGGAGCGGAGGTACACACTCTTTTCTTTCTTTCTTTCCCTCCAACGCTCCCTCTCACAGAAGTTGGAGGCTTCGGATTAGACAAAACAACAGTGGAGAGGCCAGCTGACTTCTGTAAGCACACGTGCACTGAAAAAAAGAGAATTGTTGGACTAACTTAAAAAACTAATTTCAGTTGGTAACACATGAATGAATTACGTTATTTTTTTTTCAAATCAAGTTAACAAGTTAGAGGAACACAGCTGCCTTATGTCAGACATACTTAGTAATCTGATTGCTTTTACAGTTTACATTAATGAAACTTGCATGCAAATTTTAGCCAAAATGTTCAATTTTGTAGCTCAGTTATGCGTAAGGGTGCGTATGCTAAGGCGTAGTTAAAATAAATATATCTCCGGCCTATGTGTTTGCTCATAAATATTCTTTTATGCCTTTAGAAGGTCTTTAGCGACCATTTCCCTCTGAAAATCTTAAGGTACCTGTACCAGACCCTTAAAAGTGAAATAATCGGTGGAACATCACACAATATGAATTTATGATGGTTAAAAAGGAGGAGATACTGAGACACATTTTCCTAGTAAGGGAAACCCACTGAACACTTATTAAAGAGTGTAGATTTGACATTACCACTAGCAACTTTGTAGCTAGCTAGCCAAACATTAGCCTAACTTTGTTTCATATTAGCTATGTCATTTTATTGAAACTCATCTATAGTTTGTTTCACAGCATGATTTCTCACATTGATTTTGTCAGTTAGGCTACTTCTTACCACATCTTCTGCCTGTGCATATTTGTTCTGGTTGGGTTAAATTTACTTTGGATTACTTGTGCTTTCCATATTCACAGAGGAAAACAACATCCACATCTTCTTTTTCTTTTTGTTTCTCTTTGTTGTCCATTTTGGAGAAGCTAGCCAACACTGGCTAACCAAGTGTCTTATGGTATGCTAGCTAACAGCTGACAATAATGCTATCTAGTAACATTAAATTAAGATGTGAGTAAAATGTAACCATGGTAAGTGAAACGCACATGTGCTGTATTATGACAGTGAAAGCCTTAGTGAGCCTGTTAGCTCAGGGAAATATTTTGCTTAAGGGACAAACTGTAGTTTGAAACTTAAAGTTTCGAGGATACTAAGATACTAAGGTATGAAGATACTGAGAAAAACATAACTGATGTGCTCTTACTGAAATAAGACTAGCAGGTTAAGGGAACAGGGTGCAATTTCAGTTTGTTATTTGCTGTGTTCAAATGGAACACGTGAACTCGTGATTACGACAGGGAGTCGTGAACATGACGTTGTGAACTGGGAGCTAACAAAAAACTTCACGATGTTGTGAATACGACATAAGGGGGTGTTCATTTGGACGCATCTGGTAAACACGGTAAGCATGACCCCACTTGAACGCACCAATAACCCATGCAAGTAGACCGCCATCACTAACGCAGAAAGCTGATTCATTAAAAACATTACATTACTTTGACTACTACTACATACACTTTTTACAGTGAAAGAAACAGAAAGAAATAGCAGACTTTAAATGAGATAGTTTGCTTTGAATTATGAAGAACTTATGCAATAGATATATCAATATGGATTTATCACATGCCAGAAAAGCTTTCTTTTTATAGCTCATAGACAGTCAGAATTGAAGACATTTGTATTTCTTATGTTGCTTTGTCAAATTCATAAATCCCCAAAACTTACATGCAACAAAAACCAAGGGGGGAGGGGGGGGGGGCTTCAATATTTCTATCATGACTTGCTCACATAAAAGTAAATGACATGGAATCTGAACTTGCACTTGAACACACTCTGAACTCGCTGAACAATAACATTTGTTTTGGCCAAAATCTCCCACAGCTTCCAGACTGACCACTGGTTCAAGGACTGGAGCCTTGAGGGTGTTTTCCAGACGGTGTTTTCTCTCTCTGTCTCATTTGTGTGGCAGCCAAAGTGGATTTCGGGAGAATCACAGCATCAGCAGCCACAACCGGAGTGGTGAGAGGACAAAAGAGTCGTCTGCTATTGTTACCCTGGCTCTCAATAATTTGCAAGTTAGCATGAGGTGCGATATCACAAACAAACGCCTGCAAACAAAGAAAAAAAAAATAGAAATGGCACTTTTTCAAAGTGCGTGAGTGTGTGTGTGTGTGTGCGCGCATGAGAGAGAGCCTGTGTGTGTGTATGTGTGTGTGAGTGCCTATAATGTAGCGGGGGTTC
>JAJHUR010139519.1:0-10188 GCA_027495735.1 Lutjanus campechanus
GAAGCCCTGTTGTAACGGAGATGCAAATCCCTGCCGCGGTGAGCTGATGTGCCCAGTCAAACGAGTCAAGCCAAGCCAGCACATGCATATGGGAAGGGCTTACATCGCTAAGACTGCTGAGTAAACTCATAAAAGTAAAGATGAGTTGTTCACTTTGTCAAAGTTTCTTTGAGCAACGAGGGGGAAGACAATGTGGTGGACACCGGCCCTTGCAAAAATCTGCAAGACCCCATTGTCATTTCTCTTAACATGGTGCCTTGAACTTTGACACTCCTGCTCATACATCCATCACAGGGGATTGACCAACTAATCATCCACACTAAATCTTTTTCTGGCATACTAAATAGCATTGTAGTATAGATACTGAAATACAGAGCAACACAGTGCACAGTACATTTTAGAGAAAATAAATGAAGTTAGTTGAAGAAAATAAGTTACAATAGTTGGGGTGGTCACGTACCTTAATCAAAAAGCACATTACAGAGTGCACACAGAAGTTCAGAGATGTCTGTGTGTGTGTCTGCATCTCTTCCTCCGCACTCTCTTTATCCTCTGCCCACATTTCTTGTCAGCTAATTTACCCTCTTTTTCATTCTGTCACCCACTTCTTTTGCTCTTTCGATCCTCTCCTCACTCAATCACTTTCTTCTCATACTGTGCTTCTCATTTTCTGTGTTCTCTCGCCCTCTTCTTTTTCTCTGTCACTTCATCAGTCTCTGTCCCACTCTCCTCCCGCTTGTCACATTCATAACCTCTCTCTCTCTGTATTTACCTCTCAGGCTTACTCCCTCATTTCACTCCTCCTCTGTTCACTTAACCTTCCACATCCTCATCCAGCTGCTACTTGTCCTCCAGCTGCCTCTGGCGCTTTTCTCTGCTTCCTGACCCAGTCACCTACTTGTACAGTGGGGGGCAGCACTGTCACCTCACAGCAAGAAGGTCACCGCTTGGAACTGGAGGTGGTCTCCGGGCGCTGCATAGTGGACGGCCACTGATCCCAATGCTGCGATGGGTTAAATGCAGGGAAAGAATTTCCTTACAGGGACCAATAAAGGATAACTTAACTGCACTCAACAAAACTATAAACGCAGCACTTCTTTTTTTGCTCCTATTTTTCACGAGTTAAGTAAAAGGTCTAATTCTTCTAATTCTTCTATGCACACAAAATGTTCATATCTCTCACATTTTGTTTACAGATTTGTTGAAATCTGTGTTGGTGAGCACTCTTTCTTTACCAAGATAATCCATCCACCTGACAGGTGTGGCATATAGAGCTGCTGATTAAACAGCAGGATTATTGCACAGGTGTCCCTTGGACTGGTCATAATAAAAGGAGACTCTAAAATGTGCAGTTTTATCTTGAAACAAGAGCAGCGCAAAACCTGGTAAACGTCCGGACTGTGTATTTTGGTACATGGTCAGTGATAGTGTCTTTATTATGACCTAATGGATCTTAAATGCTTGTGTGCAATTTTGTGCTGTGGTCTAAGTAATATTTGTTGTTACGAAGTAGCAGATCACATGACATGGAAAAGCTACAGTGTTTGTGAGTAAGATAAAAAAATAAAAAAGGTTATAAAAGCAGCTTCAAGAATAAAACTTCCCACTCATATCTTGAGCTGTTAATTGTAAATAACTATTCTAATCATCTATTAACTCCCCTGATCTTTGGATGGATGGATTTTAACAAATCTGTGAACAAAATTTGAGAGCAATAAGCCTTTTGCTTTATATAGAGGTCCTGGATATTTTATTTCAAATCATGAAAAATGGGAGTAAAAACGAAATTGTTGCATTTACATTTTAGTTGAGAGTACTTGAGAAGACATCCAGGGTTTTTAGTTGCATGATTCAACGCATGTGTCTGCAGAAGACAAGAAAGAAAATTTCTTAAAACTCTGTGTGTATTCAGTTGTCAGTACTTTTGTAGCTTCTAACTGAATCTTTGTGGTTTGAAATTTAGTTTGTCTCCTGCATCTGTTTGTATTTTCAGGCATCTGCTTAATTTACCTGTGTCATACCACTTTCGGCTGTATAGGAATGGTGTTAAAAGTGGGGTATGTGATTCTGGAAAAATATAGTAAATTGTTGAATTTCATTTCCAGGTTGTCAAATATCAGTGAAAAAACCCAGAGGGCTTATTTGAAGCCTCCAGGCTAAATAAAATTTCACAAAGTTCTTTTGAGAAAAACAGCATTTGCGCAATTACAACTCTTGTGTGATGTTTGGGAGAATACTTCTTGTTTAGTGAGTGTGCAGATTGTTGAAGAATTTTATTCACATGAGAAACTGCGTCTATTGAAACACTGACAGTGACACAAAAATGTTTTTAGAGTTACGTAGTGAAACCTCAGCACTGGGGAGGATTGGGTGAGGCTACGTTTTCTTCTGTTTCTATCTGCTGTTGATGGTTTTCTGAGTTTCTAGGTGGTAAAAAAAAAAAAGACCCTTCTGGTGCATGTGAGCCTCCCTGTCCTAAAGCTCACAGTAAACTTCTAAGTCTGCCAGATCACACCAGTGCCACGTTCCTGTTCAGACTTCGAGAAGTGCAAATGCACACATAATTTCCCCCGACTCTTTTTCTCTTTCTCCAAATATGAGGGGATTTACTCCAGGCCAAGACACTCCCCTGCTGTTAATCCTCACGCTTTATAATTCTCCACACACCGAGTCTCAGTGCATGTGTGTGTGCTATAAAGATTGATGGTTGTGCATAGATCAGATGAGCTTCACTGTGTGAATCACGAAATATTGAAAAGGTTATGCCTGACAGGAAATTATCACAGGCCTTAGCTTTTCTATGCCACTCTTGCATGTGTACAGTACTGGTGTGTGTGTGTGCGTGTGTTCATGTGTGTCTTCCCAAAGCCGCCCATCATAGGCACAACAAATCATATATTAACCTCACTGGCACAAAGCATTTACCAAAAGGGCCATCTGCATTTTAATGACTAAGTCTAATTTATCTATGGCTCGCGTACATTATTACAGGAGACTCTTGATCTTCCTCGCAACACATAGAAATTCACATGGCTGTCTCATTTCTGCTGATGGCAACGCTATGCTAATGGTGTTAAGAATTTCCTGTGCTCCTTTCCAAACAAGCCCATCACACTGAGGTTTAGGTGGAAGCTTCTCGGGAAGCATATGTGCAAAAGCATTTGTACGTATGCATATCACTGCAGCCGCAGATAAACTAATCGCTGCAGCACGCAAGTTTTCCTTTTCCCAAGATGGTCTGCATGGTTATCTTTGCGTTTGAATGAATATGCTGACCTTACGCACGCTTTAAACCTTTTGAAAACACAATGCTGTTTTTGCATCACTGACAATGTGACAATAGGCATTCTTCATTAAAACAATGGGCCTGGCTGATGGACCTGATCCCTCTTCCAGTGTCATGTTTGAAGGACTGTAACATATTAGGCATTATTATATGAAAAATGACTAAATAAAATTCTAAAATGTTGCTGCAGTTCACTGAGAATCCTCATTTAGATGAGCATTTTCCCACTCAATCCAAAGAAACAGCCCTATCTCAAAGTCAGAAAGAAACTGACAATCAATCACAAGCTGTTTTCATTTAAATACAACTTAATACTAAACATGTGACATATGTAATGTGTCAGCAGGTAGTGTTTTTGGCAACCTATGTGGAATAAAAAATCGCTGAATTTACATGTGGAAAAGTCACGACCCAGGCAGTCTTCCCTACCAACTCTTTGTTGCTCTTCCCCTGAGAAAACAGCCTCCATCTACGGCAGTGACACTCGAGTAGCTCCTGCTGTTTACTGATGGCGATCATGTGATGTGATTTAGAACAAAAGACTCACAGCGTCTTTGTCGTCTTCCACAATGGTGTTGTAACAAGCTTCGACATATCTATCTTTAAGCTTTAAAGAGATGTAAACTGCCAACAAATGCAGTACTGTGATGAAAGAATACAGGGTGAAGCGGCACCACAAGGTAAATCATTTCTAGTCTAGCGTTCACAAAAGTGGGATGACCTGAAGACATAATGACCGTGGCTGTCAGCGTGGAAAAAAGATTTTTCAAAGGTTTTTCAAGAACTGTGAATGGCAGAGGTCCTTCAGTATACAGTCATGAATGTGCACAAAAAATAAAAGGCTGATTGGTCCAGTAGTATTCTAGATTAGCTCTGGACAAGACGCAGGTCTGTTGATCAGTCACGCACTCGCTCACTGATGCACACGTGCACACGTGCACACGCGCACACACAATATCAGTGTTGTCTCAGATCAGACTATGGTTCAGATGACTCAAAGTAGTTCGGAGATATGGAACTCAGTTTTATTTGTCATATCATGCACATGTCAGCTTGATATGCAGGCAGGCTCTTGCAGGTCGTAAAAAAATTCAAAAGGGCCGTATCCCGCCTGTAGGCCACTTGTTGAACAGGGCTGATCTACAGGTGACACAAATGTAACAGAGGGTTTCACAGTGATGCGCATTTGTTGGAGAGAGCTGCTACAACAGCTCTGTAACTGCAGAAAAATCTGTTTCACAAATGTAAGTTGTAGAAATAAAGCAGTTAAGGTGACAGACTGGGACAGTGGACTGTATCATCAGCAGGTACCGCTGCGCTGTTAAACCCAGTCTGTGTTTGAGCAAATGCAAGCGTGAAAGCAAACAGCACATGGGTTTTTCCAGTTTCGTTCACTGGGATGGTTCATTTCCCACCAAATGGTGGATTTCAAACCAGAAACTGTGCAGCGACAAGCCAACTCCTCCTCAGACACAGTAGAGTGAGGTGGCAGAATTATTTCTCTGGCTGAAGAAGTGCTGGAGGAAGTTGTGCAATGTTGCATTTGCAACAGAAGATTAAGCTCATCACTCCTTTTTTCAGGAGCCCATGCCGCTGTATCACAATGCTGTGAAACTACAGTCCCAAGGATTAATAATATTATAATAATCTTTACTTATACAGCAGTCTTGCAGAGATATGCAATTTTGTTTCAGGTTGTAGATTTTCGCCTTTTCTACCAACTTTTCCATACAGCAAAGAAAGTGAAACTTGCATAGTGCTACTTGCTTTCGTTTAAAAAAGAACCCGGGTCAGCTTGAGGTTTCTGCCCGTTAAAAGGAAGTTTTTCCTCAACATTACCACAGTGCTCGCTCTTGGTGGGAACAATTAAGTTTATATAGAGGGCAGTCTAGACATACTCTAAATGAAAAGTGCCCTAAGAATAAAAAAAAAATATTTAAACTACACAAACAACCAAAAATAAACCTAAAAACCTAATGTGTTTTCATTAAAAAAAAAATCAACTTTCAAGAATGATCTAAACAAAGAAAATTGATTTAAAAATGAAGACAAATTATTTGTTGAGATGGACGACTTTGCAGTTTATAAAGAAGCTCCTTAGATACATTACATTTCAACAAAAAGAACATGAGTGACGGTTTAAATGGCTGATGCGGTAAAACTGACTGGCGTAATCCATAAATAATTATATGTTAAGCTCTATGGAAAAAGTAACAAAAACTAGAAACAATTTTCAGCAGTAGTAACTGATCCTGTGTGGGCAATTTGTATGCATGAATCCTCCTCCTCCACCCCCAACAGAAACAGCAGGTTTTATACTATATTTGTTAATCTGCACCCAGGTAACAAATCCTTTGAAATTAGCTCCTAGCTGAGGTGTGAAAATAAGAAGTTAGACTGTGTGCTGTGTGGAAAAAAAATATAAAAAGCTGAAGGTTGCAACTGTGGAGAACAAGTTCTACTCTGTATCATTAGAGAAGCAGAAACAAGAATTGAATGGAGATGATTTCAGAATTTCAACAAACACACACACACACACACACACACACAAAAAAACAATTAACACAAAAACATACAACAGGACCAGTCTATCAAAACAGACAGCTAGGAATATTATCCACAGTCTAACAAGCACTGAGTTTTTGACACTTGTACAGGAACAAATCTGCAGACGATAAGCTTTTTGGTATGTAAAAGAGGTGTTGAGTATGTAAACTATATTGTGGGTTGAGTAAAGCGTACCGCTTTTCACTGGTTCTAAACAATCTCAGCAGCTAACACTTTAAGTTATGTGCAGCTACAAAAAGCCCCACAGAAACATCACGTCAGTCACCCTCCCACGCTGCTTAAAAGTAAGCTACACTTTATCACAATACTTGAGAGATTTTGTAGCACTATTTAAGGTTGCAATGGTTCCATTTTGTGGCAGTTAGCTTGGTACTACACAAAAAGTTGAGGAGGTGAGGGATTCAGCACGTGCAAGGCTGGATGCACAACATACCAGTGTGCACCTGGTATAAGTTCAAAGATTTCTTCATTCATTATTTTTTAGCACTGTTAACACGCTACCTGCGGTGGTGGAATGTAAACAAGAACATTTACTGCTGCTTCAGGCTTCTATTTCACTGCATTTCAGAGAGAAATTATATGTGTTACTTCACTACATCTATTTGACAGGTTTAGCTGCTAATTACTTTTTTAATTAAGAATTTACATGCAAAACATTTGAGGAGCTTATCAAATATTATACAGCGCTTTGCTATTAAACTAACTAGTAGTGTATTAAAGGACCAGTGTGTAGGATTTGCAGATTGCAAACATGTTGCATCCCGTGGAACGCGTGGAGTTCCACAAGGCTCCTGTCTGGGACCTCTTCAGGTCATTCTTGACATGTTTCCACTGGCTCGGATAATGGAAAACAACAAAATGTGTTACCATAATTATGCAGATGACACACAAATTTACATAACTATATCAACAGAGGTCCATAACACCATATAAGCACTCAACTGAAGTAACTGATTTTGGGTTTTTTTGTTTTTTTTATTTGAGCCAAAGAGGAACAATTAAAAGTTTGTGCTCAGCTGCAAATTGGTAATGTTAAAAAAAACACAAACCAAGCCAGAAATCTTGGTGTGGTCAAGAACTCAGCCACATTAAGTTAGTTACAAAGCAAAGACTGCACTGTGAAATGTTCACAAAAAACAGAGATACAACTGAAATACAAACAAGGATCATCAGGACATACATGGGTTACACACTGTAACCAGCCATGTAATCAATAACCTTCATCAAATGACACAGACCAAACTCTACAGTTTCTGTCAAGACGAAATACATCATCAGGCTGCTTATCACTGGCTGATGGCCAGGAATCTGCCTCCTCCCCTGAGTGTTTTAAAGAGCTGCAGCTGGGTATATTAGTGACGAAATGGGTCTTGTGTACTGCTCAGGGACCTGCCATGACTACGTGCTAAACTGGGCATCCTAATGAAATAAAAAGGCTGCGTGTAACATTGAGTTACCTGTAAAGGCTAGAGCTGTCCCCAGTGACATAGAATAATGCATTTAATGTATTTTGGCTGTATGAGAAAATGTATTTCTCCCAGACTCCCATAGCAACACAAGGAAGGAGGGAGGCAACACAAGGAAGGAGGGAGGGAGAGAAAGAAGGGAGGAGAGAACAAAGACGAAAGAAAAACAAACATGTTTGGAAACAGGAGACAGGAGAGAGGGAAAGAGGAGGATAAACAACCAATAGGAAAAAATGGGTGGAAAGAATAGTCAAGGGAGGACAGGAGAGGGAGGAGGCAGAAAACAGAAAACACGGTGTTTGCAAATCACAAATTAAAAGCATAAGCGTTCTACACCAAACCATGTCCCAGAGGAAATATGGGCCTTTCAGCATAAAAATATTATTCTGAGCAAGTAGGTAGGTAGAGACAACCTATCCTTGGCCTCCTGCCATCATTTATAGCAGCAGTTAAGGATGTAAAAATAAAAATACTAGTGGGACATTAACTCTAATGTCATTCTGACTTAACTCTGGCCTGGTCTTTCCCTACCAGCTGCATGATGACAGTAAAGAATGTGCACTTAAGAAAGTATGCAAACTTTAAATTTGTAAAAGCACTCAGCTGAGGCTTTGCAATCCTATAAATTATTTCAACAATAGAAAGACATGCCGATTGTACCACGGTGGTCTTGATTATCTTGGAATAAGGGTCCAACGATAGGGTGGAAAATTCCACAGGAGTCAGACTCGTGACCAGTGAGTTATGGTTATTTAAATTTGTTTCGCCATCTATGTGCGAGATGCCATCAAGTGTAGCAGAGTCACTCTAAGTGCACCCGTTATTGATTGCAATTTAATCATGTATTCAAGAGTCACTGTGTACATGCATAGGACGAATGTGGCAAGCAGTTACAGGAACATAACATGCCATTTTTTAAAAAGTAATGAAAAACCTTTTTTCAAACCTTCATTCAAAAGTTGGTTTATATAAAACTTAACAAGAAATGGATGTAATTTGTAGTAGATGTGTTGAAAAAAATTAAAAATGAAACGGTGCCCTGTGGAGGTTTCTTACAAACAAAAAGTTTCTGTTCATATTCAGTGTTTGTGTATGCTTGAGGTGTAACCACCATGTTGAATGCATTTGCATCAGCACATGCTTCTTCTTTCTTTCTTGCCTTTATTGGCACATTGTGTTTCTTAGTGCATTATTGCAATCTTGATAGGTGGAATCATGAAACCTTTGGCAAGAATGGCTATTGCACGACCGGCATTGTATGCAAAAAAAAAGAAAAAACAACAAAAAACAGCCATCCACTCATAAAAGTATTGCTCCACAGCGCTAGAAGTGGTCAAAAACTCCCCAGGGTAACTTTATAAATATGCAATAATCTCCTCAACTTCCATGGTCTGTTCACAAGAAGAAGGGGAAAAAAATCCTTCAGGAGTCATGTAATCAAACATGAAATACTCATGCCATGTGATGGCACTATTCCTGCCAGAAAATAATGAGGTGTTCACTGGCTCATGGCCCAACTTCTCTCCAGCAAAATCTGCTCTGTATTTCAGCTGTATTTCAGAAAATGCTGCAAAAGTGCCCTCTTGGATGCCCCTCTGGACAAGTTCCTTCTAGGGTGATCCAATGTCCAAGATGTGATAAAGTGCCCACTAGATTGCCCCTCCAGTGGACAAAATATGATAAATTACCCTCTAGAATGCCCTTTAAGTGGACAAAGCATGATAAGGTGCCCTCTAGGATGCCCTATTAATGGACAAAACATGACAAACTAGGCTATCCTGCTTGTCTTCTAGTTACCTGTAAATAGTTATATATTTAATTGTTCCCAGTGCGTTTTCATTACAGAGGTGTAGTAGATGTTGTCTGTAATCTAAACCAGGGACTGGAACTATTTCACAGTAATTGCATCACAACTTTTGATGCGCTGGTACCCCACCACATATGGCTGGTGCCCTTTTTTTTAGCCCTGCCCCTCAGACAGCCTGCATATGCACCCTGTATGGGTGTGAATAATGGAGGGGTAACAATGCATTTGTGTTTAGCCCTTAGGGACAGCATTAGTATGGATTGAACTGGACTGTGTACAAATCCCACGATCCCATCTCTTCCATATATTTGCAGACTGAGCATACATACATGTATGGATATCTCACCAGTAAATAGCACTCACTATTCACAGATCAAAATAAGTGATAATTAATGTATGGTTTCATAAATCACTTTTTAGACTGTGATCTCAGCTTTCACTTTGATTTATCACGATCCATTAACATAATGCATCAGTGCCTGTGATAACAGGGTTATAAGAATGGTGTGAAAGTGCCAGGCAGGATTATAAACTATACAAAGTCAGACTTAACTTACCTTTCATTAAAAGGTTTAAGAAAGACATCATTTGTAAAATATGATTTTTGACACACTGTATATTTTAGGTACTGTACATGTAATGGGAAGGCTCACGGATCATGCATCATCAATTAAGTCCAAATAATACATACTCACCACCCTGATCAGTGCTGACGGTGATGATGGCTACCTGGCGAGGGAAGGAGCTCATGTCCGACACGCCATTGAGGGACTCGATCTCAAAGGTGTAGTTGGCATGTGCTGAGAAGTCCATGACGGTGACGGTGGCATTGGTCAGGCCGAGCGGTCGCGGCAGGAAGCGAAGATCCTCCTCGCACAGCTGGCAACGGTCGGGCTCGGGGCCGCAGCGTTTGCACTGGACGTTGTAAGTGAGATCGCGGCGGCCCCCGGTGTCGCTGGGAGGCGACCACTCCAGCATCAGACAGGTGTCGTTCAGGTTAAATATCAAGTTGCGGGGAGGAGATGGAGGGCCTGTCAGTAGAAGAAAAGAAAATTAATGAA
>JAJHUR010139521.1:2493-21092 GCA_027495735.1 Lutjanus campechanus
AACTCACTTAAGGATAACACTGATATTTCATTTGGCCAGAGGGCTCTCGCTTTGCAACACACGCACACACACACACACACACACACACACACACACACACACACGTTAGATCTTGCAGACATCTAAGATGTTTACTCATAAGTGACAAGTGAATGCAGCAGTTGGCTTTGATATGATTTTTTCAGGTCTGATTTCATTTTCAATTTTGCCTCTTTATCTTCTAAACTGTTTCTTTATCATGGTTGATGTTGATGAGCAGTTACCCTGTCAACAACTATGATTCCTCAGGTTAATACTGAAACATGCACAAGGATCAAAACCAAACATATGTTGACATTCATTCCAAACATTCCAACCAGTACTGAAGGTAAGTATAAGGAACAGAAACACATCAGGGCATCCCTCAAAACCTGTGGATACCCAAACTGGGCCTTTGTCAAAACCGGCAAAAGAAACAGGTCTGAAAGAGAGGAAAACAACATCAAAAGGAAAAACATTGTTATTCCTTACGTTGCAGACATTTCGGAAAAACTCAGGAGGATTTTTAACAAACATCACATTCCTGTGCATTTCAAGCCAAGCAACACCCTGAGGCAAAAGCTTGTCCACCCCAAGGACAGAACACCCAGACACGAGCGTGAAAATGTAGTGTATGCTGTTCAGTGTAGTGAGGAGTGCACAGACCTGTACATTGGGGAGACAAAACAACTGCTGCATAAGCGCATGGCTCAACACAGGAGAGCCACCTCCTCAGGTCAGGACTCAGCAGTCCATCTACACTTGAAGGATAAAGGACACTCTTCTGAAGATAACAATGTCCATATTTTGGCCAGGGAAGACAGATGGTTTGAGAGAGGAGTAAAAGAAGCCATTTTTGTTAACCTGGAAAGGCCATCTCTCAACAGAGGCGGTGGTCTAAGACATAATTTATCTGCCACATACAATGCAGTCTTAAGATCACTCCCCAGACAGTTTGATACCCACCTGAAATCATGTGACTCCAACAAGGCAAATGGTGGCAGGGTCCTTAACGACTCTCTTTCACACCTCCCCCCCAGGTGAAACCCACGGTCCACACAATGGAAGGGGGGCACTTGAGACACATGCCCCCTCTAGGTGTTAACGACCTCACAGAGGTTTAATACCTGAACTCCCAAACCAGTCAGTCAGAACTGAAGAAGCCTCTTGGATGAGAGGCGAAACGTCTTCAAGAACTCTATGAAGTCCAGTTGCCTACGACAAACTTTGCTACGAACACCATGACCTGGATGACTGAGAACCTTCACAGACATAGTCTCTCTATACTGTATATAACATTGTATAAAAGTCTGTAAATTACAGTGTTTTTTAAATATGCCACATTGAATAGACACAAGTTGGGTTAAAGTCTTTCAGATAAAAACCTCTTGGCTGCACTTCTTTCAGTTTATGGACCAAATATGGCATCATTCATGTCCATAGTTGGACTCCCCTGGTCTCTCTGGTAGTCTGGGACGATGACTGGCCCGAAGCCATATGACAATATGCAAAACCTGTCTTTAAAGGTGACCTATTGGCTGATATGTGTTTGGACTTACATCACTGACTGTCTTTTATATACATATAGTTTTTTACTTTTTTGAATCCCTTTGTCTCCTTCATACCCTTTATAAAGGGATATAGTCCATCCAAAAATGAAAATTCAGTCATTATCTGCTCCCCATCATGCTGATTGAGGGTCAGGTTTATTTTTTTAGTCCTCAAAACACTGCTGGAGTTTAAAAGGAAAACAGTGTTGCAGAATCTCACAAACAACTGAAGTGAATGCTGACCAGTTTTTGGAAAGAAAAAATAAATAAATAAAAATGAAATGCCTCCATACTGCCCATCTGGTGTAATCTAACTCTCCTCATGTCCTGACGTTTCCACACTGTCACACCACACACCACACACACCCAGTTCAGACAGTGTGCATGTGGCTCCAAGCTAAAGATCTACAGTGAAGATTCAGGCTAAAAACATGGTGTAAATAATATTTTTTAAGTCAACTTGGCATGTCAGGGTCCCTTTAAGTGTTGATTTTAATGTGTTTCATGGTGACTCAGATGAAAATTAGCACCAAAATGCGTTGGTCTAGTACTGCAAGTGTTTTGCCTTTTTTTTTGAGTCCTTTTCCTTTTCTCCTTGCACCTTGTAAGTAAGTGAAGTTGTGGCAGAAACCCCCACTTGTTTCTAAGTTTCTTCAGCCTCCAGCATTACTTGCATGTTGAAATTGTGACATTTATCTACAAACAAGCAAACAATTCAACATACAAGGAGAACAGTGGCTGTGATAATAAAAGAATACTTTGAATACAGCTCTGCAGCCAACATGAAGCGTTACTGCCAATATCATCACTTTGCATTCTGCTGACTAACCGTCAATATCCTACTGTAGATGTTTAATAATGTCTCTGTATCTAAGGTTGTTCTGTCTAAGGTTCTGGATTTTTGGGTTTGTGAAGATTTTATGAGATTTAAGAGCAAAGAACATTTTCACAGCTTTAAGATACAACTGTGCTTGTCTTGCTGACGTCTTTCAACCTTTCTTCCTCTGCGGCTCCGTCCTGCTCTGCATGGTTTTTGGGTTTGATGTTAGAAGCTTGTTAATGTCAAAGTGTACCTCAACTTCTGCTCCCCTGGGTGAACATCTTCTCAGAAATGGAGTGGGGATCACGGATCACTGCTCAGGTCGCTTCACCGAGGAACATTTACTCTGTGACTGAAGCAAACTGCTCAAGTCTGACTTCACGAAACACATCAGAGTCTCACGTCTTTTTTGGTTCACAACCTAAAAGGACACTTAACCTTTTCAGAATGGGTCTGCAGAACATATTGACTTTGGAGTTACAGGCACTGTAAGTAACTTTAGATTATAAACTAAACACATTACAGAATCTAAATGCAAATTGAGGATGAGAGCAACGGCTAAATGGGTAAAATGCAAATGTAAGTGAGCAGACTGAGATGGCAGTAAAATGGAAATGTGTGTTTGCATATTTTTACTAAATGAGAGAGATAAGGTCAGCTGCAGCAGTCTGGGTTTGTAAATCGGTGTTCGAGCTGGCAAAAACATTGGAAATCACATCAAAATCAATTGCATGTCCACTCCTTCAGCGCCGTGATTCCCTTCATCAGCATAACTTGAATAATGAGGCAGGTTTTGATGAACAGAAAGGCTGAGTCACAGGTCCAGTCAATAAAGCTGCTCTTGATCCTGCCTCAGTCTGTTCTTCAGTCTGTCCCTATTATACACAGCCTATTTATCACTGCCACATTTCAGGTTGTTGCATTCATGATTAAGTTGAAGTCTCGGAAACAAACAATTGATTCCGAAACTCTGAAAAGCCACCAGACTGTTTAAAAAAACTGCAGTTTTGAAACTAACATGTCTTTTATGCTGGCAGCATGATCATAGCTATGATTTCAGGAGTGAGGTCATCAGTCCAAGTCCCCCCAATGCACAGATCCCCCTCAGAATGCTCTGTTAAATCATTTTTCTTTTTGGGATTTAATCAGACATGGATGAGCGCAGTGCAGCCATCATCTGAGAGGTCTGTCTGTCTGTCTGTCTGTCTGTCTGGGGTGCAGCAGGAGCAGTCAGGTCTGTCTCAGTGACCAAATCATCTTAAGCTAAACATTTAGTTATTAAACGAATAAGTAGTTGTACACATTGTTATTCTGTGCTATAAGTAACACACAAACAGCCAATCATTTAACAGGTGTGTTGTTCAGTTGCCCCATTGACACAAGAGATAAAATATGGAATGATGTCAGACAACAGCATGTGATATGTGTGCAGATTTTTAAAAAAAAGAGAAAGTTAGTTGCTAATACAATGTTTTTTTGGATGTTTTTAAAGCCAGGTGACAGGATGAGAGGAGGCTCAGAGTAGAAACTCTCCCACTAAGTGTCGAAGGGAACCAGCTGAGGTGGAGGAGCTGCTGGAACACACCTTTAACTAGCAGAGTTTTATGTTAAGTTCTTTGTGTTTCATTTTACGACCATACTGTGCTAGATAATGATAATAATGATAATAATAATAATAATAATGATAATAATAACAATAATAATAATAATAATGGCAATATTATTATTATTATTATTATTATTATTATTATTATTATTATTATTACTGGGTGAATATCCTTGCTGCATGTCATCACTTTCACCCTCATTTCTTATTCCACTTATGAATATTTAGAATAATCTCTCACCTTGGGCTGACAAATCAGGAGCTCCTTCCTTATTTTTCTTCTGGTCTGTTTTTCTTTTTTCTGCATCAGCTTTAATGTCAAACTATTTCTTTTTCACCTGAGACACAGTCTGTTTCCCCTTGGACACAACATGCACTGCTCCAATTATTGCAGCCCAAGAAGTTATTATGAGTCGCAAAAAAAGTGCCTTTCCTGTTTTCCTCCTCGGCAGTGCAGCGGTGTGTCAGAGCCTCTCAGGGCTGATAGGAAGCAGGTACATCAGAGAAATAAAAGTTATTTCCTGATTGTTTCACAGAAGTTAAGCTCTTATTACAAATACACACCCCTGTACACTGCAGCAACGCCTGATTCTGTCTAAATATGAAGTTCAAACAACTTCACTGCTTCCTTGATGATACTTCTCTATGCAAACATATTTCCTTATATAGAGAAAAGGGGGCGTGTCAGTATGTAGATTGCAGGAGGGGGAGTCCTGAGTCCCTCAGGATCTGCTACAAACTAAGAATTTCCAACAAGATCTACAACTTCATGTTGTCGACATTCAAAGACAGAGATGGTGTAAACCAAGCTCCTGCAAAATGAAGTGACACTACAGAGGCTTGTCTCATACATCCCAACAGGGAAAACACAGTTAAATAAAAAGAGGTTGTAGCCCTTATAAAAAAGAACAAGTTGGGCAAGAACAAATACAAAGACTTAAGAGGTATTGTTCTCTGTGTTTCAGCTTGAAGAAAGCGTCTGAGTCTTATTGGAGATGAAGGCAGACTCCACCAGCCTGCAGCCTGCATGCATAAATAATGAGAGAATACATTTTGCTTTCTCACATTTTGGGAATTTAGCTGACACTCTTATCCAGAGTGACTTAAAGTGCACCATGAATTCAACTCCAATAACGCCAAAACAATGGCAAAGTGTGCACACGTCAGAGACTAAAGTGATAATAATAATAATAATAATAATAATAATAATAATAATAATAATAATAATAATCCTGCAAAAGCTGAGAATATGGACAGCAGAGAAAGTTCCTGGCTATAAGACCTTCACAGGGGTGGGAGAGTTCATTATACTGAGGTAAAAGATAGCTTATCTGGTCATTTGAACTGTTTTCAGAACAGGTTGAGAGGTTAAAAGTTGAACTGCACCATTCATTATTTATACTCAGAAGATGCTGTCAGAGAAGTGGGTTTATGGCTGTAAGATTTTACCTTAAAAGTCAAGTCAAGTCAAGTCAAATTTTATTTACATAGCGCCAATTCACAACAAAGTTGTCTCAAGACACTTTACATATAGAGTAGGTCTAGACCACACTCTATAATTAATTATATTTACATCCAACAATTGAAACAATTCCCCCATGAGCAAGCACTTTGGCGACAGTGGCGAGGAAAAACTTCCTTTTAACAGGCAGAAACCTCGGACAGATCATGACTCATGGTGGGCGGCGATCTGACGGCACCGGTCGGGTTGAGAGGGAAAGAGGAGAAGGGGAAGAAAGAGGGGAGATGGGAGGGGAGGAGGAGAGAGAGAAAAGAACAGAGGCAGAGAGAACAGTAGTAACAGAACATCAATAGTAAAACTATGTGTAGGGAATAGTAGTACATACTGTATAAATATGTAAGTAATAATACTAATACTAGATGTTACAATAATGATAATAAAAATAATAATAATAATAATAGTAGTAGCAACAACAATGTGATAAATGTTTGACTGATATAAAAACAAGTCCAAACTTGCTTTTTGGTTGATCATATTTTATCTGAGAAGTTTTTTTCTACTTTTGTACCAATAGTTATTGTTGGGACAAAGAATAAACTACATCATTTTAATTTTATCATCAGTCTTACACCATACCAAAGCTGCTATGGGGTTAGAATTAATCTGATTGGTTGGATTATAGTTCAGATGAAAGAGCATTTCAAGAGTAGCTAGCTTCCATTTTGTGATGTATTTCTGAGTGAAACAGGACATAACATTAGGAGGAATCTGATTTGAATGTTGAAAAGTGGGCATGTCATAACTTCTTCTTGTTGTTAACTAGCTCACTTATGAATCGTACTCTGTGCCGCTGTAAGTTATACATCGACTGATGGGTTAATGTCATGATAATACTGGTCGAAACTGGTTGGCTCAAGACTACATAAGCACACACCATAATTTGTTTTACATGACAACAAAATTTTTATTGATTTTTAATATTTTTGCAATATTTTGTTAAATATGTGCACAATCTGACTGAGGATATGATCTAAGAGGATTACAAAGGCATATTTCACTTCATCTCCACATAATGTTTGATTTGGAACAAAAGCTGTTGACAGTAAAAGTTAGCTAACAGGAAAACTCCTACTGTCGCTTGAACTGTCATAATAAAAAAATATGAATGAAATGATATTCATGATATTTGGAAGTTAGGCAAGCTGGCTATCTAGTTTATATTTAAAGGGACAGTTCACTCCCAAATCAAAAATACATTCTTTTCCTACATTTTCCTCTGACACTGTAGTTTTTTGGACTGTGAGCTGCAGAGTGTAGAGATGTCTCCCTTCTCTCAAATGTAATGGGACTAAATGAAAAGCACCAGAAAATACATTTGAAAAACTCTCTTTCCAAAAATCATTACCTGGTTACTAAAGATAATCCACAGACTGTTTCATGTAGGAACTACTTTCTCTCTGCAATAGAATCTACATGAAACTGCTCACAACAAGGTCTGTGGATTATCTTGAGTAACTGGGTTCTAATTTTTGGAAAGAGACATTGATTGGAATTTATTTCTATGTACTTTTGGTGTTTTGAACACAACAAGCTGAGTACCATTTTGTTGATATCTCCAAAACTCACAGTAAAAATGTCTAGATGGATAAACAGTATTACAGGCCAGGGGAAAAATATATATATTTTAGGGCTGTCAAAATTAACGCGTTAACGCAGATTAATCCATCATCATGATTAATCTGATTAAAAATTTTAACGCAATTAACGCATCTGCAGCGCAGAATGACTCAAAGTCCCTGAAACGTCTCTGACAACGCATTTCGGGCAGTTTGTCCAAGTAGACTTACCGTCGCGGAGCCGCCGCACATGCACAAATGGGTAGTTGATCCGGTAGCGGCATATATATATATTCATATATATGTATAGTAAAGGCTAGATATCTTAAGGCGGAGTCTCTAACGGCATCACCGGGTGGCCATCTTACCCCAGGCGAGCTCTCTGGCCGAATCTGCGGTATGTGAATGAAGGTGAGTGATCTGCACAAACGTAAATACTCGTATCTTGCTGAAATCTTGACGGATTTACAAACGGTTTGGTTTCTTACAAACGTTATTAACGTGGCTACAATTCTGGATGTTTGACCGGAAGTATAACATAATTATCCATAAGTGCAGTGTTACAACTACACCTCTGACCGTTTGAAAATCGGTAGAAAATTGAGCAAGTTATGGTTATTTAAAAAGTATGCACCACTACAACACAATGTTATGGGTGAGCCAGCTGACTGTGGCAAGATGACCGCCAGTGCGGACGTGCGATTGCATTGGCCGGCAGCACGGAGGACACATCTAGCCTTTATTATACATATCTATGTATATATTCCCTTCTTTCTTGAGTCTGTTTGCTCATGCAAAATGAAACGCGATTAATATAGATTAAAAATGAATGATATTTAATCGTGATTAATCGAAATTAATCCATAGTAACCCTGTGATTAATCTGATTAAAAATTTTAATCGTTTGACAGCACTAATATATTTGATTTTGGAGTGAACTGTCCCTTTAAGTTAAGTTCGGCTTGTCATCGGTACAATGTATTTTTCACAGCAACAGCAATGATAATATTGAACTATTTTCACATTGGGTGTGTTTCAGTCTGAACCTGAGTTTGACTCTCCCACTTCTTTTTTTTTACTGCATTAAAGTTATTATACTTCTTGTTAAAGCAACCTGGGGTCTGGGCCAGAAATCACAGGGGATCCCCAAGACTTTGTCTGCTCTTACGTCCTCAAAATCAGATTTGCAGTTTCAGGGTTTGTCCACCTTTTCCAAAATCAAATTCAAGCATTTTCAAGCTTTCCAGCACCTTACAGCTGGTAAATGACATTTATATACAAAGCAATTATTTCACCTCTTCATTACATCAAATCAGATGTTGTTGTGGATGTTGTTGCAAATTAATGCGACAAATGTGTCACCTGTCTGTAAGCAGACTTGGCTTCCTTTAAGCTTTGTGAATTGAATTTTCAATTAACAATTGATTATTTGATTAATAATTAATAAGATATAAAATATAAAATTTTTGTCATGTTTTTCTCATTTTTTTCTTGTTTTTTCTCTTGTTTTCTTATTTTAAGTTTAATTTTAAATTTTCTTATCCAATGAATGGCTCCGCCAGACAAAACAATAGTGCAATCAATGCCATTTCTACACTATTGATTAATAATCAATTAAAAATATCTGACTTATTTTATTTCTTTATCTAAAAAGTTAACAAATTCAGTCAGGCAGCAATTTATTATGAAAGTAATCTGATTACAATTTCAAGCAATTTTAAGTCTAAATACAAAAACAGTTTAAAAAGATATATTTCTTTGTCCTCAATTAAAAATAGGGGGGATCCAAGGAAAACTTGTTTTGAACCACTGTATTAAAGTATAAGTATTTACTGCTGGGACGTGACGTTGGTGCCTGTTTTGGCATTCGCAGACTGGAGAACAATTTAAAGGCAGGAAGATACAAATGTTAAGAAGCAGAAAATAAACACACAGAAGACTTCAAAATGAGAGCAGCTGCTTCAGTGCTCACATAGGAAGAATGATCTCTAAAGCTTTTTATCTGTTTTTATCCCATCTTCTTTCTAACAAAGCAAAAATGCCATTAATGATATAATGAGGTAGGAATGCAAACTGTCTTATTACTGCACAGTAACTGTACCAAAGTTTTGATTGTGTGGTGTGGAAAAACTGTTCATATGACAAACTTTGAGATTAGAAATGAACTGAAACAATAAAAACACCCCTAATCTCCATCCCTGTAAATTCTGTCTTTAACAGTACACTGAGTTCCAGTTTGATGTTGCTTCGCCAGAAGAACTTTATTTGGCTCCACCCACTGAAGATTACCAGAACCGATGAGATTATTTCCGCCTCCAGAGCAGCTCTGCCTCTGAGAAATATCTGTATTACTAAATCAAATCTGTGTGTAGAGTTTGATGTAAACAGCTTTAAAAGAAAAAAATTATTGCCGGCTAATTTACTGCCAGAGGAGAGCATGAAAACATTTAGGCGGCAAGATCCAATTAATCTGCATCCGAAAGTCATTTTAGAAGTTAAGCTCTGCTGGATTCATTATCGCAGCCTGTTAGGGACGCACAACCACACACATACATACACACAATAAAAGAAGATACAGACAGACACAAACCTGTGATGCATCCAAACACTTAACAGAATCAACAACTCTGACGGTCTCACCAAAAATTCTAAATTATAAACTGCGTTCATGGTTTTGTGTTTGCTTACACAAGTAAAACTTGTGCTTATACATCTATACTTGTGAAGACAATTATTGACATAATTCAGTTTTCTCTGACATGATGAGATTGTAGTTCAGCACCAGATTTCACCTATTCAGAGCAACTCCAGAACATCTGGGTGGACAGATGATAGGGAGGGAGAAGGAGGTTTGCAACGGAATGGTTTCATATGTTGTGTTGATGAAAAGGAGATTATTACTGAGTCTTTTTCAGCTTGCTCAGTGTTGTCTTTACTGTCAACAGTCTACACTGGCACTGGAGGAAAAACACAAGCATCCCACCCTCACCTGTCACAGTTCTTATGGTCTCCACTATCTCACAGGGATAAAACAATGTGAAAATTTCATATCACGATTAATGATTAGTGGCCAAATGATCACTGTTATCAGTATTATTGCAGTATTGATACACACACAAAATTACAAACATGCATTTTTGTTCGCATATTAAAAGAAGAGTCCCAGCAAGAAGTGTTGGTGATTCAGGTCTGATGGTCCCACCCACAATTGGTGGTAACCGACTAATCTGTTCAAGAGACATGATAGCATATTATTAATTGCCACAAAGTAGCGCTATTAGTGCCATGCTTTGATATGCTGAGCACATGCTTACAGAGTAGTTGTGTACCAAGTTTCACCTCATTAAAGACAACAGAATTGGAGAAACATCTCATTTTACTGTAACTGTAGTGCCGCCTGTGGCTAGAATTGTTCAATGTGGTTGTATGTAGAACATTCACAAATTTCCCATTTGGCATTGAAGAGTGATGACATGTCAAGTGCATTAGGCCACGCCTCCAAATTTTGATAACCAGTTACAGATAAAGGGTAATTGATAGCAAAAAAACTAACTGATAGGTTTTGTTTGGGGTGCTCTAAATATGATATGTACCAAACTTGGTGAAAATTGGATGAGATATGTGCAAAAACAAGCAAAAAATATTTTTACTGAAAAATCCAAAATGGCAGAAAAATAGGTGAAAATGAGCGTGGCCTACTTCATTTACATCTGTTTTAGCCAAGGAACCTAAAAATGTTAAACAATAACCCTTATTTATTTCCATAATTTTTTTTTGTCAAAGTCACATGGAGCAACTGAATAGCAAAAGGGCCACATGTGGCTCTGAAGCCACAGGTTGCTGACACCTGTGCTAGCATGTCACCGGCTATACAGTAAGAGGAGTGATGGACTCCTGTGCTGGCAGACTGGACTGCTTGTTAGTGTTTGTGTATTATCTTCCTAGCCTCCCTGGTTAGCAAGGACACTCGTTGTACCATGTGTTTTGCTAGTGTCCCAGGCTAGAAAAGCCACTAGTTGTCTCTTTATGTCTCATGTGTTTTGCTAGCACTACTAGTAGCACTACTAGTTGTTTGATTAACCTAATTTGACCTTAATTTTGTTTCAACGTAATTTATTCAAAAAAGAATTCTTGTTTACATTTTTGCCTCAGTTTTCCTTTTTTCCTTTTCCCTGGTTACTTTTAATTATTGTTGCATCCTCATCCTCTAGCCCCCTCACCCCTCTAGCTGGGGGTTGTAACAAGAGGTTACAAACATTTTTGAGTATTCTGTCAATTATAGTTTTTAGAAATAAAGAAAATTGCAATTTGCTAAAAATGTGAACCAGTAGGTCAGATTATTAAAAAAAAACTGTAAATCAGAATCAACTAAGTCAGTCAGAAATGTGCACCCAACAGTGATGTCACTCAAATAAAGATAACAGCAGCAGAAATTTATTAGAGAGGCGGAAAGCCCATCCATTAATGGAGTTTTGACATTTTCTAACATGCTGTCATGAAGCCTCTCTGTTGAGTTTTGGCTGAATGAAGTTGTCACTGCTCAAACAGAACATCCCTGTGTTCTCAGACTGACTGCCGGAGGGAGAACACCAAAAATAAATCCACACTGTCTCTCTTCAACCCTTTCTCTCACTCTTTGTTTCCCTTTTCTGCCCTCAATTCTTGCACTCTCTCACATCCTTTTCTCTTGTTCATGAACTCTCGCTGCCCTCAGATCGTCTCTGTCTCCCCTCTCTTGAACCCTGACTGCTCCATAATGCCTATTTATCATCCGCCTACTTTCTCTTCTTTCCTCTTCTACATGTTCTTTTGTTGTCTCGGAAGTTCTAACACTTTAACATGTCATGACAGTAATTCCCTGCAGGCACACTGGAACCAAAAAGACTTAAGCGTGCATTTCACCAGAGTGTACGTATATGACAATATTTGTGTGAAAAAACAAATATTAAAAGCTGGTGATAGACATCATCGTAATATATATGACATTGTCTAGCCTGCAATGCTTTGTGTCTGATATGCAGTTAGCCTTTGTAGACAGCTCTTACTGGGTGTAAATACATAAAGCCCATTGATTAATGACTACATAGGACTGAAACACCTGTATTACATAGAGTTGGGCGATCTTGCCCACAGTCAGATCGTCCTATCGTCACTCTGTGGGATCGCCAATACACGATTCCATCATGTGTGTGTGTGTGGGTGTGTGTGTGTGTGGGGGGGGGGGGGGGGGGGGGGGGGGGGGGGGGGGGGGGGGGAGCGTCTCCACAGCCGCCACATTAATGTGTGTGCATTTCGCAACACTTCATGTAGTGAATGGCTGCTCCACCTTAAGGCTCAGAGTAGTGTATTATCAAGGTATTAATTATTTTAGGCAGAAAGTGTAATTTCAGCACTAACAACATTATAATGAACACAATATTGACTGAATAAGCCGCACGTAGCTTGATCCTCGCTCGACTGACTGAACAGCCTCATGATATTTTACAATTCTTCATATTTTATTCTAACGAATTTCATTAAGGCAAGTAATTCAGTGCTTTTAAAGTCATGATATTAAGCTGACATGGATCACTTATTTTGTTTGCGGTCAGACGTTGCTGCGTCTCCATCATAAGGCTGCACGCTGCGTGTCGCGGTGTTAGATGCAGTCGGCTTAATAAAGTCAGTGATCACAAATTAGAATTATATATTTATTTTTAAAAAACAACCTTTTATTCGCCGCGTTGGATTCTTCGGGAGATTTTAGCGTCTTTCTTCTGTGACAGACGCATTTCACTACCGCCAGCTGATGGAGGTAAATCCGTCCGTATGCTGCATCTCTGACAGTATTTAACCCAGAAGTCATTTGGAAAAGTATGAATCTAGTGCATTAAGGGACAGAAGTGTTTGAATTCATGGTGCTTTGTTCTTTTTAATCAATTAATTATAGCCGCAGTAAGCTCCACCGTCATATGCATGCGTGCGCGTGCACACACACAATCCCTCTCTCTCTGTCTCTCTGCCTGTCTGTCTCTCCCTCCCTCGCCACAACCTCTGGTAATATCGCCAAGGGAAAATAACTATCGCTGTTCATCCCTTCAATTGCCAATATACGATCGGATCACCCATCGGCACAACCCTAGTATTACATAGATTGTTGCTAAAGGACCTGATGACACTTATTGCTGTGGATACAACACATCATTTGGCTGAACAGAGATGATTTATAGATATATCATCCGGCTAATATACTGCTTTTATTGTTGGAAGAAGTTGTGTCAAAATAAAGTCATATGTGACAATATTTTCAACATTACATATCCAGTTATATTTAATTAATTAGCAAGGATACCAAGGCTGTAGGGCAGAAATGACAAGCCAATTTTTTCTTTTCTACCTTCAAATAATTCTTCTATTGGTCTATTGTAATAAATTAGTTTTATTTTATATTGTTATTTTCCATCAATTAAGAAACAGCAACTTCTATATTTCAGATAACTTTATTCACAATGATGGTATCAAAAATCATACCTTCAGAATTTCTAAATACCCTGACATGGAGCTTGAGATCTGTGCCCAAACCTGATGGGACGGGTTTGGTTCGGGTTGGGCCCTCTTTCTCACACATTTCATGGGCTTACGTCGGGTTTGGGCTGTACTTTTTTTTTTTTTTTTTGGGGGGGGGGGGGTCATTCAAAATCCCTAAATTAGTCATTGCCAGTTCAAATTGCCCTCATGTATTACCCCTGTCACTGACAGCTTCTACTGTGTGGTACATAGAGGGAAGCTTGTTAAGAAAAATGTTGGGCTGTAATCTTGTTTGGGCTGAAATATGCTAATGAAGGACTGGTTCAGGTCGGGTTCAGACAGAATTGTATCAGGCTTGGGCATTTTTGGGAACAACTTTTCAGGCACAACAAAAGTTCCACCATGGTATATCGTAATACCTTGATACCGCCCAAGCCTACTGCATGCAGTGTGTGACAAACTGTCTTCTGAAAATACTCTGAATTCAAAACTGGGGGCTCTGACATTTTTCTGAAACCGACAAGCCAAGATTTACACTAACTTTATGCAGCGATTGGGCAATATCAGAATCTGTATTCTTTTGATAATGGTAAAATGTGTGACAAAACACAATTCTTTGTGAAGTACTGTAGACTGTAGTGCTGCAGAGATGTCCAGACCAACAAATCTTTATTCTTCTAATGTAACAAAACATTTTTTTTTTGGTAGAGATCAACAAATATCACATAGTCATGATTTTTTTTAAATATTGTGTAGCCCTAATGCCTTGTATGAAAGACTCTCTCCGTGATGGCAGGCCTTTCAAAAGGCCTCCAAGGGTGGTTGTTTGGGAAACAATAAAAAATGTTTCCTTCTAAAATGTTCAACAGCATGTCTTAAGAGTTCTTTACTCCCTTTAGGCTACTAAAGGGACTTGATTAATGTAAGGGGCAAGACTTTGTGTTTAGTAATAAAAAATGTCTCCCACAGCACAATCTATCATACTTTCCTCAAACTCATGTAATTATATACTTTGCTATTACTGTAATTATGAGACTCATGCGAGACATCAGCCACCGCGCATACTGAGGATCAAGCTCACACATTTGAGCATGTGGAACAGAAGTGCTCCCTCGTGTGGATACTTTTTCATGTGCTCGTATAACATGCAGGAGGCTGTTTTCATGTGTGAGGGCTTTGAGGCTCCTTAAACACCATAAAAGAGCTCCATTTCAAGCATTTGAATACTGATTAGAACATCATTATCATGGCAATCATAGAAACTTCAAAGCATTTCAGCCAGCCATGATTATTTTCTTATATTTCTTGGATTTAAAGGGACAGGGACAGCGAAAAATACATATTTTTCCCCTGGCCTGTGGCGCTATTTACTCATCTAGACTGTTTTTTTTTTGCGTGAGTTGCAGAGTTTCAGCCATAGAGATGTCTGCCTTCTCTCAAATATAATGGGACTAAATGGCACTCAGCTTGTGGTGCTCAAAGCACCAAAAAAGACAGCTGAATAATCCTCTAGTCTCTCTCTACTCAAGACAATCCACAGAACTGATGGTGAGCAGTTTCATGTCGGAACTGCTTTCTTTAGTAGAAAGAGAGAAGTTACAGTCAATTCTACTGCAGTAAAAGGAAGTCGTTTTGGTTGATTCTACCACTGAGAAAAAGTAGTTCCTACATGACACTGCTTACAAGAAGGTCTAGGTTTATCTTGAGTAGCCAGGTCAGCATTTTTTTGAAAGAGACATTGCTTTTGACTTTTTCAAATGTTTGGCACTTTGTACTGTTTTAGGTGGACATCTTTATGGCCAATATCTCCAAAACTCGTTTTTGATTTTGAACTTTTAATTTTGGGTGAACTGGCCCTTAAACACTTGTCACTGTGTTTGAATAATTAATTGAAAGATTATAATGATGATGGCAGTACCTGCAGCCCTGCTTAACTCGTGGCACCTGACTGAATTTGCACAACGCATGTCAATGTCAAGACAATAAATCTATTTAATCTTGAATTTCCATCTTGTCTCTCTCTAGTGTCTGTATTGCGTGAAACTTTAGCCTGTGTCAACAAGTTCTGCTACTGCACACACAAAGCACCAAAAATCACACAGTGATGCTGAGGCTGATCATGAAATCAAACTGACTTCATCCCAGACAGACTCCTCCTCACACCTAATTCTGTTTTTTCTTTTTCTTTTTATCCTCATCATCTCCGGAGACATCCTGATTCCTCTCACCCCGTCAGCTCTCACCACACCAAATCCTGCGAGGTCGGCGTGATATCTCGCTGTGTTCAACTGAAGCTGCGATCAGGAGCAGATCTGACAGCGAAGCGCATCAAGGACTGTAGGAAATTACCTCTATTCAGCAGCTCAGCTGCACACAACGGGCTGAGAGGATCGAGAGAGTCTGATGCTGCTGAACAGTATGCAAATCACATCTCCTGCCCCGACACCGCATTCTCGTGTTTGAATTAGTCGCTGTGTGCCAATGTATGCATGTTTTATTTCTCTATACAAAATACTGCCTCATGTGAAGTCAAGTGCTGGCTGAGGATTTCAGGCAGTTAACCCACGTGGAACAGATTTATTATAACTTATAAATTCTCATATAAAAGCTGGTATTCCAGCAGTATTCAAATAATATCTGCTTTGTTCACATAAACCTCCAAGATGAGAGAAGAAATAAGGGCAGAGTGTAAATTGCATTGTAAAAAAAAAATGCATGCACTATATTGTACTAGATTTCCAAAGCATTATTTCCATCAGTACATCAACAAAATAAAGCACTGGAACTTATTTGGGCTCAAATTCGGTGGACAAAATTTTTCAGTGGCCCTGGGTGCTTATCTCTCTGTTAATGATCAAAAGTAGCAGTAGTAACAGTCATCTGCTTATAGTTTTCTTTAAAGGGATAGTTCATCCAAAAATGAAAATTTGGTGAAGTGAATGGTGACCAGTTTTCAAATGGAAAAAAAACAACAGAATAAAAACATAAAATGCCTCCATACTGCCCATCTGGTGTAATCCAAGTCTCCTAAAGTCCCAACATGCCAAGCTGACCAATAAAAAGTTATTTACACCATGTTTTTAGCCTGAATCTTCACTGTAGATCCTAAACTTGGAGCCATGTTCATGTGCACATGCACACTGTCTGAACTGGGTGTGTGTGGTGTGACAGTGTGCAAACAGCATGTCAGGACTTTAGGAGACATTTATTAAAGCAGATGAGCAGTATGGAGGCATTTTATGTTTTTATCAGTTGGTTTTAAACTGGTCACCATTCACTTCCATTGTTTGGGAGATTCTGCAACACTGTTTTCCTGTGAAACTCCAGCAGTGTTTTGTGGACTAACAAAATAAACCTGACCTTCAATCAGCATGAAGGTGACTAGATAATGAGTGAATTTTCATTTTTGAGTGAACTGTCCTTTTAACCCTTGTGTGGCATTCATGTTTTTTGTTACTCAAAGTTTGTGGGTCTGGTGGACCCACTGCATTATTGGGCTTATAAACCACTACAGCCATTACAATTTGTGTAAAAGTACTTAACAGATGTTTACTTTATCTCAATCACAAGCAGTATACACTGCATATATAGCTAATATTTACCTCTGTTAATATATTTATATGTATTTATATTTATCTGTTAATATTTAAAGAAATAAATAATAATTGCTAATTATTTTTATATGCAACACACACACATGCATAAAAATGTGTTCTTTTACATGTTCTTCACAGAAAATGAGCCAAGGCCAATGAGTTTCAGGTTTAAAAAAATTATTTATCATATCATTTTTCTTTTAGTAAACACTGAAAACTAGTCCCACAGACCCGAACACCACACAAGGCTTAAAGGAAAGTTTTGGTTTTAGAAGCTTGGTCTTCTTCTTCTTTGTACAGTTTTGCCCATTCCAGCAATAACTAGCTTAGTAACTGACTAACTAAAGTCTTAAAAACATGGTGACATGCCTACAACAGAGTCCAAAGTCCAAGGAAACATTATCAGAAAGGTTGTAAACAGTTCATGCAGATGATCTAAACCATGTTATATGCAGATGAAACTGAAAGTGAAGTGAGTACGCTTGAAATGTGGGTAATAATCCCACTGCATAAAACTACGGGTCGTACAAACTAAAGCCCTGCTAACACAGGACTAACAGAGGACCTCATGTGATTTTAAAAATCCAAACTCAACTGACATTATCGCCCGGATATAATGTCAAGGCTCAGCAGAACATCATTGTTTCAGAGGGGGAGGATGTGTTCTTCATCAGCCAGTGTTACAAGCATAAACACACACCTGCTGATCACAGAGCAGCAGTTTCATTTATGATTCAGCATCACTGCTTCACTGATGACTTTAACAATATGTTCATATAACAGAGCCCTTGTTACTTTTGCTAATGCTTATTGAACATTTTTGGTGCTAACACAACAGCAGGCCGTTTGGGCAAATCGGTTTCCTGATCTCTGATTATTCATTTTTAATCACATCATGAATATATTATGGGTGCATTAATGTAACCTTTCCTACAGTTTTATTTCCCCTCCACTCTGCTGCCTCATGTTCATCTGCTGTCACTGGTTACCGCCGGTGTGAGTCTGCTTGGTTTTAGTGCAGTTTGTGTAAATGCAAATGCTGTAATTCATTAAACTTGTGATTTAATACAATTAATTAGGCAGCCCAACGCTTAAACACATTACTGCATTACTGCCAGGTGTGAAGACTACAGCAGAGAGAGAGAGAGACAGAGCAAGAGAGAGAGAGAGAAGGGAAGACAAACATATACCTGGTCAAGTCAGCATTCCCCTCCCATCACACCCCCACAGAAACAACTTTGACAAAACTGTCAATAAAAGTGGGCAGCAACTGTTCCAGCTCTGCCGAACATTGGGTCTGTACATGGTTAACGGTCGGCTTCGAGGAGACTCATTTGGTCTTTACACTCATAGCTCTCCTCTTGGCAACAGCACAGTAGACTATGGCATCACTGACCTAGACCCCTTCTACCTGAGAGCATTTC
>JAJHUR010139524.1:0-23313 GCA_027495735.1 Lutjanus campechanus
CTTTTTAAACTTTATTTAACATGTAACATTACAAGAACAATGACATACTCAATTCTATACGTTAGTACATCGGATTTGAAGGAACAATCACACCTCCTTTTTAAATTCAGATAACTACTGTGGTGATTTATGTATTTATGAACACGGCATAATGAGCGAACATTATATGAAACGAACATGAATCACCATTCGCCGCTCCATACTGCATAATTTAATAGTTAATTGACTCTAAGTCTTTTCACGACTTTATACAGTATGTAAAACTGAGATGTTAGCTATTAGAAGCCTAAAATAATCACTAAGTGGTACTGTTAAAATATTATTAAACAACGTGTGTGTGTGTGTGTGTGTGTATATCATCCCTACAGTCGATCTACCGTCTGAACGTACCGTAAAGACGGAGCGCTGAATAAATAATTGCTAATGTCTCAGTTTTACATACTGTATAAAGTCGTGAAAAGACTTACAGTCAATTAATTATTAAATTAGGCCTATGCAGTATGGAGCGGCGAATGGCAAATAATAAAGAAGACCGACAACTTTTCCTAAACTCCTTGTATATGTTAATATGATTTTCGTTTCCTTAGCCTAATTAAATAAATAATTAAATAATAATAATTAATTTGTTCATTGTCCAACCTGTTCTATTCTTTTTTCTGTGAAATTTTTTTCTTCATGTTCGTTTCGTTAGTAATTATTTATTCAGCGCTCCGTCTTTATGGTACGTTCAGACGGTAGATCGACTGTAGGGATGATACACACACACACACACACACACACACACACACACACACACTACGTTGTTTAATAATATTTTAACAGTACCACTTAGTGATTATTTTAGGCTTCTAATAGCTAACATCTCAGTTTTACATACTGTATAAAGTCGTGAAAAGACTTAGAGTCAATTAACTATTAAATTATGCAGTATGGAGCGGCGAATGGTGATTCATGTTCGTTTCATATAATGTTCGCTTGTTATGCCGTGTTCATAAATACATAAATCACCACAGTAGTTATCTGAATTTAAAAAGGAGGTGTGATTGTTCCTTCAAATCCGATGTACTAACGTAAAGAATTGAGTATGTCATTGTTCTTGTAATGTTACATGTTAAATAAAGTTTAAAAAGTTTAAAGTTTGTTAAAAAATACACGAAAGAAGACCAACTTCCGGTTGTGACTTCCGGCATGGATTGGATATATGGCGGCACCCTTGTCCGCCATCATCCCTGCAGATGGGTGCCTCTCAAAATACAAGACAAACCCACTGATTCAAAACGGGACACACTATTTAATCCTCAAATACGGGACGATTCCGTATTTCAGCGGACGGGTGAAAACTCCAGTGGCGACACAGACCACAGACTGTATACACAGACAGACTCTACCTAAGTCACGTGACGCGATTAATTATGCGTTAATTTTTCTTAACGCGTTATTGTTTCCAGATTAATCTCATGCGTTATCGCGTTAACTTTGACAGCCCTAATATACATATATACTGCTTCTTCATATATTACCTTTAAAGCGATATTCCACTCTTAGATAATCATCCACTCAGTATGTACTCACCCCTATGTTGATGTGATGATGGGTGAAGGTCTTCAGTTCACAAAACAATCCTGGTGAGTACATACTGAATGGCTTATTCTGGGAAAGTGTAATATCACTTTAATCTTGTATTATTATTCTTATTATTTCTGTAATTTTGGGGGATGGGGATTTTATTGTATGTAAAGCCATTTATAAACTATAAACTTTCAAATTAAGTGTTGCTGTTGTTGTTGCTCTAATTAGACATGACTGCACATTCCCAGAAAGAGTTGCACGCTCACACAATGTTTGACACTTGGTATGTGAGAGGAAGAAGTATCACTCCTAGAAAACAGTCATGACTTGAAAAGCTTAAAGATATGAAGGAAGGATAGTATCATCTCTCACAGCTGTTTTATCGGTGAATTTTAAAAACTAATTTTGCTGTGAAGCTAGTGTAGTAAAAGTTAAAGTCTGCATTCTGCAGGATGGCCCATTTCAATGTACTGTATATTATATAACTAGATTACAATTACTGATGCATTAATGTGTTCATCACTTGTTGCAGCTGGTAAATGTGGACCTAATTTTTAATGACTTTATCTTCTGGCCAGCTTGTGCGTTTCAATAAAATTTCATCTTAATCTATCATTTATGTCATAATCTGTTTGTTCTTTGTATTTTCTATTATCAATCTGAATATGCAAAGTAAATAAGCAAATAAATGTAGTGGGGTAGCAAACATGGAAATAGTCAAGTAAAGTATAAGAAACCTCAAAATTGTGCATGGTATTTAAGTACATTCCACCACTGTTGTGAAGCTTTAATAAATGACCACTGTAGACCTGATGATAAATCTTAAACCTGACAGAACCATCTCCGTCCATTTCATTAGACTCCAGAACAAACACATCCATGGAATCTGAATGGTTTCATCATCTGTTGTGTGATCTTACCTTCCATGAGGTTGTAGAGGTTACAGTAGTTGGTGCCGTGGTCTTTGATGGCGTACCAGGTCTCAGAGACAGACATGGCCTACAGACGGAGAAACAACTATACAGTATGTGTTACATAAAAGACTGACAGAAACACAGACAGTAGCAGGAATACAGACAGATTCCATGAAAGGAAAAACTTTACAGAATGAGAATGGCACCCAGAAGAATTACAGTGGAAGAGCAGATATGAGGTGAGAGAAGAGGAAGTGGAACAGAGCAGACTGAGATGAACCACTGTCTTTGTTTGTTTTCAGCTACATTTTGCCAGTTTGGTTTTCCAAAATCTGTCAGAGAGCAGAATGAAAACCTACCGAAACATGACAGCATGTGAAGAAGTGATAGGAGACCAGCCGGAAGTTGATGTCGTCCACGTACCTCTTGAAGGGAGTGGTGTGTTTGGCTGCTATAAAGTGGACCGAGGCAGATTGCAGCTGCAGAGACAACAAACCATGTTTGTTTATAAGCCAGTGACAGAAAACCGTCTTCATTTATTTTGTTGCTTTTACTGATCTAACTTAAAGTTACAAAGAACACAGATTTTCTTAACATTTCTTTGGTTTTGGAGAAACCCTCAACCAAGCAGGCTTCTTTATTCCATCACCTCCAGCCCTCTTGTCTGCCATCAACTATTGACAAATTGTCACAAGTAATTGTTTCAAAGTATAATGTAATTGCTGTCTAAAGTAACAATAGTGGAAGGAAGAAGGGGAGGACAGGCTGCTGTACATGGCTATATCAAAATAAATCTGACACTAAAATGAAATAAACCTTCTGTCAGGAACAAATTAAAAATAAAAGTGTTGGATCAGAGGATCATGCGCTTCACCACTTGTTAACAAGAGTGGACAGAGCTGCTGCCGGCCATGTTTTGGTGAGGTGTGGTTGGTTGCGAGTTAGAATGCCCTCCTGCACACACATGCAAAAAATGTCTTGTGTTTCTGTAGTTTCTGTAATTGAATCTCAATTTCCAGTGTCGTGCTCAGTATATTTTTACATAAGGAAGCTGAAACATCTGCCTTAAATGGGCCATCTTCAATGGTGCACAATACCAATGAAGTTAATCAAATTACCATAAAGTCATTGCTACACAGACAATATGGTGGCCCTCAGGACTCTGGAAGCAAGTTTACCAAATGGGCTACCTTTGCCTGCTTGGTAAACCAGCTTTGAGTAAGACCACAAGGCTAAAGGCTGTATTTTCCAGCACAAAGCCAGTGCCAAGGTGTTATGACTCCAACGCACAAAACAGGGACTAATATGGTCAAACCTGACCCACTATAGCATTACACTAGACACACACCAGTGCTACACCAGCCACATGCTGGCATTATACAACCCAAACGAAGGACTATGCTAGCACAACACTAGCCACACACAGTCTAGCTTCTTACCACCACAGAACAAGTGTGCACACATGCAGACTGACATCTGCTGAATGCCCCACTGCCCTGGGGCCTCGTCATCTTGTGTCCTAATTTTAATACCATTATCCCTTAACCTAATTACACCTCTGCTTTACTTCCCTGCCCACATGTTGTAGTTTGCACCAGGCGCAGCATTACGGGTGGGCCTGACAGGCCTGGGCCCACCCACTTGTACATCTGGCCCACCATAAATGACTGGGAGAACATATATTTCTTAACTTTTAATTATTAAAATCAGCATTTTAATACACCCTTAAGACAAAAACATTTCCATTTCTTATTTGGCTATTATCACATGTGAGGTCTGGACCAATCACAATGGGCCTTTATTCGTTGCCCCAGACGCTCACGCACGCACGTCACACTGTGGCGGTTGTTCCAGGTCAGTGTACTGAGGAAAGTATATCATTGTCTTATTTTATACCTACAAATGCGTTTCTCATTTAAATCAGAACTTCTAGAAAACGAAGACAATATGGGAGGTAGAGCTAAATATTCCAGACTTGATTGTCTTCAGATCAACTTCACAGCAGACAGTTCAGTTTATGAATGAACAGCGCGGCGCACCTCGCTCTCTCTCCTGTTAAAAGTGATTGTAGCTCACCCACTGTTCTGATCGCTCCGTTTCTCCTCCAATCTGTTTATAGAGTAATCCAGCCAGATCAAACGGAAATGCATTACAAGACATTAAAATGTCAGTTTTCTTAACAAATTGATGCATTAATCTACTAGCGAAAATCTTTAAAAAGTGTCACAACCAACTAGAAGTGCTAGTTGCTCTCCACAGAATTATACCAGTCATTTTTGTTAAAGTAAGATTATCAGCTGGAAACAGTGTTAACTTATGTAATTAAAAGGCCCACCCAAAGTTACTGTGGCCCACCCAAAACTGAAATCACAGTTGTACACACGAACACATGCATGCACACATGCAAACAGAGTAAGCATATTCTACACCAGTTTTCATTCATGAATCATGACCAACTCAAAATGTGGCACACCTTTTATGGATTTCATGTAAGCCCATAATTGCCTACAAATGGTCAGTGAACCGCATTAAACTAATTTTCATTCACAATGACTGCATGAGGATAATCATAGCAAAGAGGAAGGCTAAAATAGGAATGTCATACAGTGTGAAATCCATGTTTTTGTTGGTTGATGTTGAGACAAGGAAAAATATATTGTTTGGTGGTCACAATGTGGAAATGTTTAAATTGTGCAAACAATTAATATAAGCTAATTACTGTAGTGCATGTAAACTCTCAGTTCTGCTCCTCATCTGCATATTTGAAAAGATCCAATTATATCTTCAAAGTCCAATAAACATAAATGGCTCTATAAATGAATGAATCAAAGATATCAGTTTTTTTTTTGGAATTCTAAAATAGACAGTCCTCCCATACAGTACTGAAACAAACAGATACACGGTAGGGTTTAGAGATTTGCTAGTTAGTTTACAAGTTATATTGCCACTAAATGCCAGCGTTGATTTGGAAGATTAAAATAATTATGAAGGGAGGTGTGAAGTCATCAGCAGTCTACAGATTGACCTTCACAAAGACTTCATTAATTTTGAAAGGGATTTCAGTCTTGGCAATCTGAAGTCTGTCCTGCCAAAATTCACATGTTAACTTTGACCCCAGGAAGAAAACAGCTGAACTGGTTTACACAAACAACCCTGGCGGCTATAGAGGCACACATGAGATACTCGGAGCACAGCTCTGATGTTATTACCAGCTATTACACACCTGTCTGAAGACGAACCAAACAGGCTCTGAAAGGCTGAAGGGAGCCTCTGCAGCACTTCAAGATTGTTTCGATAGTGCAGACTGGAGGATGTCCACTGAAGCTGCCACTCATGGCTGGCATATTGACCTCTGATTGGTTAGCCACAGTATGTTAGACTGCAGGGCTGCACACCTGAGACTGTGGTGAGCACAAGCAGCAGGAAGTACACTTTGACAATAAGCTAGACTGGACTAAGAACACCATAGACCATAGACCACCAACACTTCCTCTGACCCGCTCCTCTAGGACCAGTTCCACCACCTGTAACTATTCCCAATATCATCGTTCTTTGAGACGTTGTTTGGATTGTGGCATGTGTTGCTTCAAAACCTGCATGTACCTTTCAACATTCTTCAGGCCTTAAAAGATGTGACAGTTAACCATGATGCCAGGGGCACTAACACAGCCCCACACCATCACAGATGTTGGCTTTTTAAGTTAGTGCTGGCAACAATCTGGGGGCTCATTTCTATTTTTAGCCCAAAGGACACAATGTCCATGACTTCAGAAAACAATCTGAAAACAAATGTGGATTTGTCAGACCACAGCACACTTTTTGACTTTGCGTCAGTCCATCTTAGATGAGCTCCCAACATTACACAGTGCATCACAAGTAAACTTGAGGTATTTTTACTTTTAAGTCCAGCACTTTGTGACACTTGCTGATCAAACACTTTCTTGTGCCTGAGCATCTAAGAGTGCAATAAAGTTTTCTGTTGAAGAAATAAGAATCATGTGAGTCACGTGTCAGTTTGTGGGGAGAAAAATCATGGTATATTCATGATATTTTAGCTTTTTGTGTTTTTATTGTGTAGCTCTAGTGTGCTCATGTCAAACTGTCCAAAACACCCTAAAATTGTTTCCCATGGTCAGACAAGCACCTTGCATGGTGTTTTCCTGCCATGGGTGAGTGTTTGTGTGTATGTGTGCATGTGTGTATGTGTGAGAGAGAGAAACTGTATGAGAGGGTGCAAAAATTGTAAAGTGCTTTGGATAAAAACACTAGTTACCAGTCACCATTTAAAGGTCTGTACTCAATTGCGTGACAGTCCAGTTGTAGAGATATTTCAGTAACAACTAAAAAAAGTCATCCTATTGGTGGCGTGAGAGGAAAAGTCAGAGGATCACTAAAATCAGTCACATCTGCTGAGTAAAAACAGTTTTTAGGCAGCTGTCCTGCAATCTATTGTATACTTAAGTCTGTAACAGTTTGTTGAACACACACACACACACACACACACACACCTTATACAGGCACCTCTGTCCTCCCATGGTGCAGCCATCCATGGTTCTCCACTTCTTAATCTGTGAGACCAGGGATTCATAAACCACTTGACATGGTATCCCAAAGTACCTGCGTGGGAAAAGCAAGCACAGTCAGTCTGAGTGTGCTTCAGGTGTGTGAACGCTGGTTGTCTTCAAATGACTCCAGTGGGCAGTGAAAATGCAGCAGTGGCATCTAGCGGACATTAGCTGTGGGTGCTGTGCTGTTCTTATGACACTCTTCTGTTGTCTTTATATGAAGATTTTGAAAAGCTGACTTTATATCACTGCTTATATTACAACAGTATTTTAGTGGACTATTACAATTTACATTCAAATTCAAGAAAATGTGGAGATTTTTCAGGGGGGTGTAATGGATCACAAATCTCATGGTTTGGATCATTTTATGCATCATTTGAATCAGCAAAAAGGAGGAAAAAAGGTGCGATTAGGGTTAAATTAATTTTAAAATGCACTTGGCTTTGATGTAGCATCTTATCTGTCTGTAATCACCACCATAGTAATGTCATGGTAAAAACAATCTAAAAAAAAAATAAATTAAATAAACTAAAAATAAATACACAAATAAATAATAATTTCTGTTGTTCATTGTCATACCAAATTCATTCACAGTCAGTTCAGTGTCCCTAATCAGCAGATCTTACAATATACATATATTATTATATTATTCATTCATCTTTTATTTCGAGCTTTTTAAATGTTTCTGTTCTTTTTCCAAATTTTTAATTCTTTATCTCTTATTGCTTTTAGTGTGCATTGGTCTCTCTATATGTGTGTGTGTGTGGCGTATGCACGCATGTACACGTATGTGTGCGTATATGTATGCATGTATATATGTATGTATGAGTTTGTATAATGTATATGTATTGTCCTCTGTCTTCTGTAAACTGCCATGTGAAGCACTTTGCATTGCATTCTATTTGTATGAAAGGTGCTATATAAATAAAGCTTGATTGATTGATTGATTGATTGATTGATATATAAATATATATATATATATATATATATATGTATATATTAAACACAGAAATAAAACAAACTGAAATTCATTCAAAATAAACGGAAAACAAAACCGTAAATCTGCTCAACTGGATCACTGAAAACAGCATTGCTACAAAATGAATCATTGGATGTCGCTAATTTCCCGTACCTGAAAAACTTTGCAGGAGGTCTATGAACGGTTGAAAGTATGCGTAGGAATGCACACCCTTTTCTGCATAGTATTTTCTTATAAATCCTAACGTTGTGTACGTACATTTCAACCCTGTTTCCGCAATATTTTTGTTCGCAGCAACCTTTATAAATGAGGCCCCTGCTCTGGTGATCTGAGAGGTGTACCAGAATGCTGCACAAGTTTTAATAGAAATCACAATCTTAAGATGTATTGCTATGATGACAAGCACACCCACTTTGCCAGTTACACCACTGAAAATGTTTAAAGACATGGCTGGGATTTCACTCAACAAAGGTTAAAGTGATGACTTTTAAATCAGTCACTCTTCCTCCAGTGCCACACAGAGTGCTATAGAGTAAAATACAGCAGCATCTGTCTTGTCTGTTCACCACAACTGCATCAAGTTTTTAGGAGTCATTACTTTAAAAAGTAACATCGATTGTATTTCACATTATAATGGTTGAATTTAGTTAGCGGTTCACAAACAACAAACCATTACAGCCCTACTCATGGAAGTTTGGTCTGTTTTTCTCTTATTCCCTAAGGCAGGTAATCTCAACAGATCATGTCAAGATGGCCTGTGCCAATTAATAACTGTGTAAAAGTGAGACCAAGGCTCTTCATTATGAGGGACACTGTGTCAGTCCAGTCCATGCTCAGGGCCAGCTGGAGCTCAGCTGAAGAGGAGTTTTCCATTCACATACCCTCACAGTGCTCTGCTCTGTGATTAGACTGATTTCAATTCATTACAGCTAATTAGATGATCATATCATAACTGGTTCTTTCATGGCATATTGACAAACCCACACAGTATTTTTTTGACAGGAAAAATCAGAAATGTCTAAATATTTTATGAAAATGAAAGAACTATAATGCCAACTCAAACAATGGCAAATTGAACTTTATGCAATTTTATAATGTTCTGTGTATGCTGAGGTGTCATAAAGGAATTAATTTCCCTCTAATGTCTTAGAGTAAATGTCCTTGTTCCTGATGCTTTTTGCTCATGAGATGAGATTCTGGCATTATTCATGGTCTGCTCATGGCCTCAAGTGCCTTTTTAGACATCCACATAGGAAAAACTAATGAACACATTGCCATTGCTGGCATACAGCCTTGCTTTAAATTGCCTCATAGCCACTCCTGTAGTGCCACCCACTGGACAAAGTGGCTGTAAGAACAGCAGCAGGGTGTGTTTAGATGACCTCTCTGTAGCGTCCTGCTGAGCTTAACTCTTTTTGTCCTTGTCCTTGTTGTTAATTTGTCCACTCAATCACAAATGGAATCACAATTAGACAAGCAGCCATGGAGTCATATTAAGTTTAATGCAAGCTGATAGTGGCAAATTGCTACATTTCACAATCATTTAACAATTTGCAGTGAATTTTCTCAACATCAAGTAAAATGGTGAGAATAGAATAGACCTTTTTATGTCTATATTTATGGTGCATCAACTGCAAGCATTATGAAACAATAATGTGCCAAATATAGTAAAACTGCATTGGAAAGTGGAATATTGATCATATGCAGTACCTCATCATAACCAATGGAATGATGCATAACAGAATATCTGCTGAAGATCACTAGAACCTGAACCAAAACCTCTAATACATAAATACTAAATACTAAATGCGCACATACATTAAATACTGATTAAATAAATAATTATCTGTAAGACACTTAAGACTTTCAGTTTAACACACAGCTTTCAGTATTATCACAATTGTTTTAATCCACAAGCTTCTAAATAGTGATTTTGTGCATAATTATGCAATACAAGTAGTGAAAAAATGAACTTAATACAACTTCTACCAAAAAATGTAGGCTGTAAAATAAAACTTACCATTCTACTTTGCACTGGGCATGGAGAGGGCCAGCACAGCAAAGCTCAAAGGTGCCAACAGCCAAGAGCACTGCAAGAAACAAGTGTACTGAATGCATTCTGCTTCAAACTGCCTCTGCAAAATTCAGTCTGGACTTAATGTTCACACTGTCAACAGCTCCAGTGACTGAGAAACATAACAGGACAAGTAAGGCTAAAAATCACAGGATGATCATGTGCTTTTTTTGAAAAGGAAACAGCCTAAATTCAATTAACTTCTGAGGAAGAGACAGTAGAGAGAAGCTGCAAAGATATTTGGTTTACAGAGACACCTAGAGGCTGGAAGTGATAGAACAGGAGACATACACTGATCCCTGCTTCTGTCTGAAATAAGATATTTTCCAGTTTACTGGAATGTTTAATGAAGACAGAGACAAACAAAAAATGAATGAAGGACTGAGCACAGCTGGCCAGCACAGACTTTCAGGGTGTGTGGATGGACACCATCAGGTCTGCTGGCTTGTTAGCTGCTGTTGGATCTCATCAGTATTAATAACAATAGCTAGGCTACAGTCCTCAGGATCCCCAGGATCTGTGCAAGAGATGAGAGGATGCTCCTCATACCTACTTCCTAATTTCAATGATGCTCAAAGACATGAGGAAGAATAAAGAAACATTAGGCTTTTGCAACAATCATTTAGTCTGTTCCCGAGGAGCATACAGCTTAATTTCTGCCTGGTGCTCAACACTTGTCCTGTCTCTACAAAAGACATTATGTCACACTCTGTCTCACATTTATACCTTGACAACTGGAGGAAGTAACACAGACATAATGAAGCAGAACCTCTTCCACCATGTCAGGTCTGGACAGACTGTTGTCATGGGCAAGCACAGACCTAAAATGTCCAGTTTCATATCTACAGTAGTCTATCTGTATGGCTCTTATCTGTCAGTGTCTTCTTCATTATTTCAGCGCCTATTACCATGGTTAAAAAAACCAAAAAAAAAACCTTGTATGATTGGTGGAGAGTACCAGTGACAGGCATATGGGAACTTTAGTTTGTGGCATAGATAATGTGATGCTAAACACATGGTTAATGCTGTGAAACAGCATGAGTTTGGTTAGGTCTATTCAGGTGTCCTCCTCATGGACCCTTTAACAACTGTACTGCATCCCTGTGATAATTTATAAATATGAAAAAACTCTAATTGCAACATTTTTTTAAAAAAAACATCAAGCTGTTTTATGGGTTATGGGTATTTACATTCTTTGAGAATAAAAATTATCATTTTATTTGTATGCTAATTAGCCCATTCCTTCATTATGCTTGTTCTTAAACACAGAGATATTTATTTTATTGAAAAGTTTTTAAAAATATCTAAAATACTAAAACAAAAAGATATTTCTAATCAAGGATTAAAAAGGTGTTGTGTTTTTTCTTGTACTTTGTTTCTTTTCCATATATGAAAACTAATAAAATGTAGAAAAAAGGCAAGTAAAGGTGAATTGTTTTACATACGTATATATTTAAATTCCTAACTTTACAGGTCAGACATAGGAAATTTAAATGTCCACCCCTTTGGCACTTTACCCTTTTCAAATCTGGTTCTTCTAAAAAGGCAATTGAATAGGCCTGGTCTACACTTTCTACATTAAAGCAGCATCTTTCAGCACAGAGTCTTCAACAGGCACAACTCAGAACCCTCGTATGTTGGTCAAACCCAAATTATACCACGAAACAGAAAGATATAGAAACACACATTCAAGAATATCTAATACAGAGTTTCGTTGGAGATAGACCGCCATTAGGGAAAATGAAACACAGGATCAATTCAATGACATAACATAGCCTTGAGTTCTGGTTTACTATAGTGAAAAAAAAAGAAAAAAAGAAAAAAGAAAAATCTGTATAGATAATGATCGGAATGCTGGCGGAGAATGGGTGTAAAGTATATTCATTAGTTTTTGAGTGGTTAAAAAAGTTTAGTAGGTTTATGGAGTGCTGAACCCTTTTTTTCTGTTTTTCTCTTTGTTCTCCTATGCTACGAGAGCTGAGGAGGAGCAGAGGAGGAGGAAAAAGAGAAAAAGGAGGGGGAGACAGACGAGACCCAGATGAGAAGAGCTGGCCAGTTACGTCACATGGACTGAAGGCTCGCTTGACAGACAACGCGTGCAGCTCCTGAGTCCACTCTGACAAAGGCCAGTGCTGTTTTATCCACAAACTCTTTATCAAACACCTGTTTTTCAAACACACTCATGTATGTTCACTTATAGTCACTATTACATTTAATCTGCTCTCATATGTTTTGGTATATGAATATTTCTTATTTGGGGTTGATAGAGGATATTTATCTGTTTCTGCACTCATGAGCTAAACCTGCTGCAGTTATTCAAAGTGAAGCTTGGCAACAGACTGACCAGTCATGGATAAATTGATTAATTGATTGATTGATTGATTGATTAGTTGATTAACTGATTGATTGATTCATTGATTAATTAACAAATAGATAAATAAATAAAGAGAAAAAATAATGAAGAAAAGAATAAAAGAGATTACTCCTACTACTTTCATATATCCACATTCACCCTGGACATCATGTGAATTTTATAGTGTTGACTTTTATTGAGCTCTGCCGGTGACCAGAAACCGACAGAGATAGGTGTTGCTGAAGGGATGGACATATGAAGGTTGGTGAAGGAAGTGAAAGGAGAAGGGACGTGTTGGAAGGAAATCCGCAGGAGAAGAAATTGGAAAGGTATGTTTTTACAGTTAGTTTCACATCTGGAAGAAGTTCAAGCCTCAAATTGGTGGCTTTTGGAGAATTATACTTCCAGTTTGTTGTTAAGCGTTGGTATTTTGATGGGGACAGGAATGGACTGGTGTGTTTGAAGGTCATTGAACGTTTGTTTTTAGATTGTTGGGGGTGGACACGAAGAGAATAAAAGAAGAGAGAGAGGGAGAAGTAAATTAAATAAGTAGTTTAAAGTCTTGGTAACTAATTCAATCTATAGTTTGGGGACATAAAAACCATTAAAGATGACAAAAGAGAACACTAAAATTCCAAATCTAAAGTAATTACTCCTGTTGATCTAGTGCAAAGGAATAATCCTTTAATCAAAGGTATTACAAACATGTTGGAAAAATGGCATATGTGTTGGCCAGACATTGATCACAACTATGGCCAGTGGAGGAACCCTTAACCTGATGTAATTAAAACAATGAAGGTGTTTGTTGGCAGAAGGTGATACAATATATACCGATTCTGCCTAAGTTCATAAGTAAGGGATAATGTAGAGCGAGCCGGTCACTATAGAGAAATAAACCCCGACAGGGTGATGCAGGACCCCGACGCGAAGCGCTTATTACACGGCTACTCACTAAAGAAATCAAAAGTTTGACATAAAATGTTGATCTAAATATGATTTTATTGATTTACAAAAGTTTTCATTGCTTCTGCTTGAAAAAATATTCCGTTCGTTTCTACGGTTGGAACTGTAACTGTAAGCAACGTTAACTCCGAAGCGAAGAATTAGCTTGTTTAGTATAGTAATTCACATTAAACTGAACATTTCCATTGATGGTGAAGTGAAACAAGGTGAATGGGACGTCCTTGGGAATATTAATGCTGACGTCTCTGTCCTCATTCATGTCCATATTTCCTCCTTGCTGTGGCCCCACAGCTGACGCACCTGGAAACAGTTTTTTACTGTTACAACTGCTATCAATATTATCTCATCACTAATGCTTTAGGAGAGGCACTCACCCGATCTGCTGCTGTTGCCTGAATTAGAGGATTAAATTATTAGAGGAGAAAATTAACGATTTCTTGCCGCAGGTGTAAACGTCTTTCTGCGGATTGATATGACAGGATGTGATCCGCCAGAGTCGATCAGAAGCGTCCATAGCAACGGTCTGCTATTCATAGCAACGGTCTGCTATACAGAAATAACAGACCGTAGAATGTTGTAATTGACCAATCAGGATCGAGCATTTGACAATGCCGTGTAATAATGTGTATCATTTGTGTGGAGCCGTGTGGAAGAACCGAGGGTTTAAGAAAATGGATGGTTCTCCAATACAGCATCATGCTCAAATGATGAAGTGTTGCACGCTATGATGAAGCTTAAAGAAATAGCCATAGCCAAATGTGCAGCACATAAAATGGACGTGTCGAGAGTCATAAGGGGGAATAATGCAGCTGATGAAGCTGCAAAACCAGCTACGGATTTTGATAAATTGGGCGAAGTTCTTCTGGTTACTCATGAAGTGGACCTGGAAGACAAAAATATGCCCAAGGAGGAAATTTTGATGCATGAAGCTGCATCTTCAATGGATAAACAGTTGTGTCAAGAGCATGGTGCAACGCAAGATTCTACTGGTCTTTGGAGAAATCATGAAGGCCTGATAGTAGCACCCCCAGACCTGTTGGGTCTGATGATTCAGGAAGCACGTGGGTTAGCTCATGTTGCAAGGGGGGAAGTTAAAAGAAACATCACGAAGGAATATGGATTTTGGACACCATGTTTGCTTTAAACAGATCAAGTATGTCATAGGCAGATGTACAATCTGTCTGAAAAAACAATGTTCGGAAAGGTGAGATGGTTCCTCCTGGTTATATTCCAACTTTGAGAGGTCCGCTATTAGCTCACATAAGTAGTGGACTCTGATGATATGATAAAACCAGTCGAAGGTAAAAGATGTTAGTTGTTGTGGATAGAATTCTACGATGGGCTGAGGCTTGTCTGTTATGGTTTGGAGTTTTGTTGGTCATTTTCTGTTTATTTTGTAGCATTATCCCCTTGTGTGTCTTTGTTGTTCTATCTTTCACTGTCTTGGTTTGTGTTTCTTAGTCACTTCGTGTTTTATTCTGTAGTCTTGGTCCTCCGTGTGTCTTGCCTTTACTTCCTGTTTTACTTTGTAGTTTTGAGCTTCCTTGTGTGTCTTGTTATCTTTACTTCCTGTCCTTGTTCTTTTCCCGCTCTTTGTTGATTACTGATTTCTTTCACCTGTTGTTGCCTACCCACCTGTGTTTGATTACTCCCTGCCTATTTAGTTCCTGTGTGTCCTTTTGTCTTTGTCAGTTCGTCTTGTTGTTTCGTGTTGTTTTTTGGTGTTTCTGTCTACCTGCTGTTGCTCCCTGTGTGTTCCCATTCTATTTGGATTTCTTGGTTTTCCCTGTTGGATTTATTTTCCCCTTTTGGTGTTTTTTGGTTCTTTGGACCTGGATTTTGCCATTTTCAGTTTTTGGATCCCTTTGTTCAAGTAAGCCTGTGTTTGTTTTTTCTTCCTGTTCTTTGATTAAATATCATTTGAACTCAGCTCCAGTGCCTAGTCTGCATTTTTGGATCCAGCACTTTTGTATTTTTTAGTGACTTTACACCAACCTTAACATTGTCCTATTAAGCGGTAGGATGCTCAGTCTGCTGCCAAGTTTTTGTGTAGAAAAATCATAAGCAGGTGAGGATTTCCAGATCGAATATCCTCAGATAATGGGAAAGAGTTCATGGTTAAGACAGTAAAATTGATTTAGTAAAGACTGAGAATTAAGCAACGTCTCGGTGTTGTCTATTATTCACAAAGTCAAGGCATTTGTGAGAAAGTTAATGGGGTTTTGGAAAATCGTCTAGCAAAAATTTGCCAGCACATGAGTCTAAATTGGATAGCAGCACTCCCATTGGCATTAATGGTGTGTTGCTTGAGTGAGCTGCATGATTTGCATATGACACCATATGAGTTACTATAGGGGGACAGATGCTAATATCTAGGGGTGTCAAATTATCGCGTTAATTGCGATTAATTAATTACAGTCATGGTTAACGCGTTATGCTTTTTAATCGCGTTAATCTAATTTTTAATCTCTAACTTTACTGTTCTTGTATCGGTAAAAAGCTGAACGTGATTCGGACAAAAATCGATTCAGCTCTAGCGTATCGATACATCTCATAAGGACGTTTAATATTTGGCATCAATGAAGTGCCGATTTCCTCCGTTTTCTCTCTCCTGCCTCTGCCTGCACCGCTCTCGCTGAACGCGTGCTGCGGCGTCACACAAAACAAGCGCTCCTCCTCTCTCTCTCGAATCTCGTCTTCATCTGCTCCAAACAGACCGCGCTGAAAACAGCGACATTGTACCGTGTCGCACCACCAAACTTTCAGAACGCGCAGGTGTAGAATAAGTTTGTGTTTTATAAGAAAGATGAGAAACTCTGCTGCAAATCATTTAAACGTGTCTGACAGCAGAGAACAGAGACAGAGAGAGTCCGACCCACAGAGACGTCATGTGACTGAGAGAGCAGGTAACACAGAGCATCACTGTTCATATGAAGCAGAGCAGCACATCATCTTACTGCAAACATTAATATTTTAAAACAGTTTCAAGTTTGTTCAGATTCTCACTCAGGCTACAGAATCTCATTTACACATGAGATTCATAAGATGTTAACACCACTGTAATGTCTCCTCTCTGTCTCTATTGTTACTATATTTAGTAAAAAATATCTGGATGTCTTTTTGCAACTAATAGCACTCTACAAATGTAGCATTAATAGAATCAGAATGTAAAGATTCACACATTGCATTTTCTTGTATAGCATCATATTGAATCGTATCGAACCGAATCGTTGGTCATTTAAAAATTTCTAAGATATATCGTATCATTGAACATGTATCGAGATACGTATCCAATCAGTCTCAGTCGGAGATACACACCCTTAGAAATTTACATTTCAAAAACGCCCTGATGGCACCATTGATAAAGGTAGAGTGATATGCCTTCTTTGTAAGAAGGAGTTTGCTCACCACCGAAGCAGCTCAAGTTTAGCCACCACATCAACGCAAAGCACCCAGTCGCGAGTGCAGCCACAGCTAACGTGGCTAAATGGCTACTGCATCTGTTCAAGTCTGTTAAAAACAATACATGACTTTATAAGGCCGCTTTTCTTTTGTTATATATCAATCTTTTGTCCTCTACCACAATAATTTAATGAATTTAAGTGAAAATACTTCAAGTTGAGGGCTTTTCTCAGCAATTTTTAGGTGAGATTAAAAAAGAGATTAATTAGATCAATTAATTACAGATCATAATTAATTAATCTCACAAATTTTTTAATCGCCTGACAGCACTACTAATATCTTGTTTGCAAACAAGTGGGAAAGGTCCAAGTTTGTCTCTCTTGGAGGATTTGATTTGATTTATTTGATTCATTTGATTTATAGGACAGTGTGTAATGAAAATATGGTTACACCAGATTTAGTGAAGCGCTAATTTCCATCTGTAGTCCTACATAAAAATAGGTAGATGCAACAAATAAGAATTCAGTGTGTAATATGAACAGCAGTACATCCAAGTGTTTATCGTGATAGATGCAATAAGAACACACTGTACAGTACGAAATACAATATGAAACATACAATAACTACCTTATAAACCAACTAGTTTACCAATGTTGGAGCCAAAAGGAAAAGTAAACAAATAAAACTAAGTGTGGCTGCATGGTACAAAAAAAAAATATGACATAAAAGGGTCAGGATAAAATTTAAGTTATGGAATAGAAATTCTTATATTTTTAAGTGTTCACGTTACTAGTGCTTCTACCTAATACAAGAATAGTTGGTCCATCTGAAGGAGCTGGATAGTCTGCAAATGCTTGGTAGCAGGATAAGTTAGGACCAGTAGGAGCAGTGTTGGTACAGATCTTAGTGGCAGTTCTTCTATCATTACGTGCAATGTTTTGTTTCTGTGCACTGTTGTTGATCTTTGCGAAGGCTATGATACTGAGATGGGTTGGTGTTGTAATGCCTGGATATCAATCTCAGATGCCTTTATTACAGATAACTAGCATAGATAATGATGAGGATGAGGAGATAGAAGGAGAGTTGGTGGAGAAATATCCATATTGAACATCTAACTCTGGTCTAACCTTATTTCTATTATTGTGTAGCTATCCAGTAGTCTACACTAGAGGGAGATATGGTTAAAGGGGGGAAATGGAAATGTGACTTATAATTTGAATCAATAGGATACTGTTATTTTCACATTTACATTTCTAAAAGCTAATGGGGATCTTAATAAACCAAACCAAACCAAAACATATATATAATCTACTTTTATTTTCATATTTACCTTTACATATAATCTATTTTTACTTTTACATTTATATATACATATATAAGCAGCATGATGTTTAATTTGAATTTGTTATTTTGCAAAGATACTGGTTGGTGTTCTCTTTCCTTTCGTTCCAGAAGAGAATGGGGGAAGGATGCACTGAAGGGGTTCAGACGCTCAAACATGGACAATAAAAATGGACTGGAGGACTCTGACCAAGGACACTGATGAAATGCTCAGAGTCACTTCATCATGGATACTACATCAAGAGCCGACGCTGCAGGGGAGCTGCAGTGTGATACATTCAGATGTCTTCTCATATATAGGGTTTATGGTAGTGACAATCTCAGTAGCACATAATAGTTTAACTCAGTTTTTGAGTTTTACGAGTAATACTTAAAGTACGTAATACCTTTGATCCATCCATCCATCCATCCATCTTCACCCGCTTATCCGGAACCGGGTCGCGGGGGCAGCAGTCTGAGCAGGGATACCCAGACTTCCCTCTCCCCAGACACTTCCTCCAGCTCTTCCGGGGGAATCCCGAGGCGTTCCCAGGCCAGCTGAGAGACATAGTCCCTCCAGCGTGTCCTGGGTCTTCCCCGGGGCCTCCTCCCGGTGGGACATGCCCGGAACACCCTCCCAGGAAGGCGTCCAGGAGGCATCCGAAATAGATGCCCGGTTCCAAAGCCCCTGATGACTACAGAACAAACGAGGAAGCTTACGTCGCCCGGATTGGCGTCACCGGGGCCCCACCCTGGAGCCAGGCCTGGGGTTGGGGCTCGCAGGCGAGCGCCTGGTGGCCGGGTTTGTGCCCACGGGACCCGGCCGGGCACAGCCCGAAGGAGCGACGTGGGCCCGCCTTCCCGTAGGCCCATCACCCGCGGGAGGGTTCAGAAGGGGCCGATGCGATGTGGTTTGGGTGGCAGTCGTGGGCGGGGGTCCCGACGACCCAATCCCTGGACACAGTAATACCTTTGAGTTAATGGCAAATGATGTTTTGATATGGGAGTAAATGCATTAGGACCTCAGACCAGGTTTTTCGTTTTTATTTTCATAGGGATAGTGGGGTTAGGCAAGGATGGGTCCTAGGGGTAGGTCCTATGGGTCGACTAGCCTATTTCCTAGGATTTTGTTTATTTACTGGGGTTTCCTATGGATTAGCTTAAGTACATATCTTTACATGATTTGCTAAAAATCTTCCTTCAATTTCTCTGAAGTAATACATATGGTTGCCTAAGGCAGAGGGGCCGTGGGAGACTTTTCCTGCAAAGATTATTGAAAGGACAATTTCAGTAGTAATTGCCAGCAGGTTTTTCACTCTCACAATCAGAGAAAGTTGTTTTGTTAAGTACGTCTAGGAAGAAGTGTTAGTTTTTGATACAAGAATAGAAGTGAATGTTTTGTTATTTTTCGAGGCTTTACGAAGCCTCGAAGGGGGGAAATATGTGGTATCTCCTCAACATGGGAAATGCATTACTTGGAGAATGTTGTTTTGAGTAAAGGCTCTCTCCATGATATGTGATATCTTGAGACTGGGGGTCTGCTAGAGACCCTAGGTCAAAGGACAATATTTGTCATGTGTCAAGAAGCTATATGCTAAGATAATTACATCCAGATATTCTACTCAGAAAGAGCAAAACAAGAGCCTTTAAAAGAAGAAGCAAAGGAATGTTGCTTCAGAGTGATGTTTGGCTGTGTCCTCTCCGAGCCTCTATGGAGCTCGTCATGATGCTGCGCTATTTATGTAATAAATACTTATTATATATCCAAGCCGGTGTCAGCAGAGATTTCTTCATCATGTTCACATCACCACGAAAGAATACACTACAACTGAAAATCGGAATCGGCAGTTCAGACCCTAAAAAAAAAAATCAGAAATTGGAATCGGCTAAGAAAATTGGAATCAGTGCATCTCAATTATTTTTCATCGGGGAGGCGCATGAGAAATTGATCAGGCTGCCGTGGGCCAGACACAAATGACATAAGGTCCTAATAATGGATAAATCTCTAATAATGGAACGATTAGAAGTGTTCTACATAGGGCACTTCTACTGTTGGTCACCCTTTCTGAATTGCCATGTGATAAACTGTGGGCTAATATTTTGTTGGCAATGTCCAAAACTTGTTGTTTTACAGCGTACCATGCATGCTATAGTAGCCACAAAAGTGGAAGAAAATCACTGAATGAATAAAAAAATTTAATATAAAAGATACAGATCAATATCATTACAATAAACACAGCACTGACTCCTTTCAAAATAAAGGTCTGATAACAGTTTAATGATAAGCAAAATACTGTTGACTGTCTTTGCTAGATTTTTAATTTTGGTATTTCCATGATGGCCTTGAAGGCCACATGAAATCTTTTAGTGGGCTGCATCCAGCCCACAGGCCGGATTTTGCCCAGGTCTGGTCCACAATAACACAGGATAATATTCTTTATTTATATAAAGATCATTATCACTATTGTTATAATAATGCGTAGTGTCATAAAAGATTAACCCCACATGAATCTGGCACACAGAAGATTTTTAATATATATTAAGTAAATTTTAACACAATGTAGTTCAAGAAAAAAGCTCTAAATAAGATGTCACCCAAATTCACACTTTCACACTCGTTTTTTTGCCAACTTGCAACATCAAACCAATCAGATTCAGTGGAAAGTGGTGTGAGAACTTTTTTGTGTGCTCGTGGTTTAAACATTTGGCCCCAGAAATTCTGGCCAATTTCAAATGCCAACAGCTCACCTTGGCATACAGATTAGAAAAAAACACAGATTGAAAGATTATGTATTGAAAAGAAATTTCTACCGCAGTTGTGATTTTGTCCATAAATAGTTTTTTGGCTAAATTCCAAAGAAAATATGTTTGTACGTTTTTTGTTTTTTTTTCTGCACTGACAACAGAGCAAACAGGCTGGTCATATGTCATTTAGAAGGCCACAGGAGAGTGGTGAAGACAAAATGAAAAGAGCTAGTGTACTGCCCTCGCAGTGCGTGCATGCAAAACTAGACAGTCAGATAACGAATTGTGGAGGTTCTTCAAAAAAAACACGAGGCGTAGCTTTTCTCATCCTTTAAAGTCCAATCCCATCCAATACGTAAAACTGTAAATTAGTACAAAGAAACAACTCAGTCAGATACTGTACTAACAAGGCATTGAGTAAGCTACATTTCAATTAGCATCCATGAGCTGGCAGAATGAAACAACTAGCATCTTAGAAAGCTAACAGAGTACCAGCTAACAGAGAGCCTCTGACACGCATAAGCCTCTCATGAAATGCACACTAGCTGTAGTGCAACAGTCGTGACACATAATACTCACAGATAAATGTTTTCCCAGGCTCACCGCGTCATAAAACTTCAATAATGTAGAGTCATTAGTCTGTTTCGCTCGCGAGAGCTCCTCTCCTCGACTGAGCACATGTAACAGAAAAATAAACATAGCTGGAGCTAATAACAGAGTGTTCACTCCGACGCGGTTTTCCTCGACCAAAGAAAAGAACACTCACTCTGACGCGGTTTCTCCGAACCAAAAAATTAACACTTTTTTAAACCTACTTAATTATTAAATTATGAACTCTAACTTAACATTTTACCCTTTTTTTAAACATTTACAGGCAGTACAGCTAGTGAGAGCAAAGAGATTACAGATTTGAATAGAACAAGTTTGTATTACTTTATTGTTGTATGGTTTTTAAATACATATTTATTCATTAATAAATATGAAGTGGGCTTTCTGGATGGGTTTCAAGCAGTGGATTCCATTTTTTTTTTTGCTGGGGAGAAAATAACTAAAATGACAAACTACTGCAACTCAAGTTACAATAGGCCTTATCAATAAATTCTAGTAAGAGTTCATTCGTGCATAAATGAACGTTCCTGACCATTTTTACTGCCATTTTTGCATCATCCTATATTATCTTGACACTTGACACTTGACACTATTGCAATCATATAAACATGTTAAGACTTTATAAATGAGAAATAAATTAATTTGGGCTGAACAAACAACACAGGACATTTTAGCCTACCTCATAAATGAGACAAAATAAGTGTAATTGAATGGAATTAACAGGTTCTTGTTTTTCCTCTCATTAGTAAAACAATGCGCACATTTTAAAGGTTTTATAACAGGTGTACTGCAGATATAAATCTTAAAATTGCAGTGTTTCATCCATCGTTTTTTTTTATTTATTTGGAGACCCAAATAAAATCTGCTGTCAACCAGTCTGTGGGAATGACTAGTTTAAAGGGTAGCCTACTCACTAAGCCCTTGCCACACTTTTGACGTATTTTGACAAATTAAACAATAAAAACGTTACAAATTGATAACATTTCATACGAAAGATAAGACTTTCATGCTAGGAAGAGTGTTAAGAGTTAAAGAGTGGCAGGTTTTTAACGTTCTCTGTTCTAAACGAGTCTTCAAAAATGCATCAGAGTGAAACCTCATCTCGTGTATAGAGAGTCCCCTCTGTAAACAGAGCCGAAGACTCGGGCGGTACACTACCTCTACTTTTCACTGCTCCGGGAGCAGACAGTCAGGCCAGTGAAACAGAGATTGAATGATGGGATGCAGGAATATGAGATGAATCCACGTTGCATGAACAGGCGGAGTCAAGGGAGTAGGTTTGATTTTGACATTGGTGGGGACACAAAAGTGCTCCAAGGCAGCACGGCGGGACTTCTATAGCAGAGACCAACTGTTAACCCTTTGTGTGTCATAATCATTGACTAAACACTACAGACAGCGTTTGTAATGATAGTGACTTGTGGCTGCAGGGGCGCTGCCAGGGATTTTGGGCCCCATGAAAAGAAATCTTACTGGGCCAAGCCCCACATAGCCGGCCATAAGGCCGGCAGAAATTTTTGATACGGTTTTACATAAAACTATGCTTTTTAATGATATTTTTGACTATCATTCCCATATTTGTGAAAAGAAAAACAAGACAGTTACTTGGTAGGGGAAGCACTGAAAATACAATGAAATTCATTTAGATTCAATTATTTGCTGCAAGACTGATAGTCTATATTCAAAAACCAATCTCTTTCTTTAAATACTTGAACATAAAATTCTCTTGAGATTAATTACCTGAAAATACAAAACTTAAATACTAGTGCTGTCAATCGATTAAAATATTTAATCGCGATTAATCTCATGAATGTCATAGT
>JAJHUR010139529.1:0-12268 GCA_027495735.1 Lutjanus campechanus
ATGCATTCCTTTACACAACTGTTTGTATTGTTTTTAGTGTAATATAATACTCATGATCTGTTCAAATCTGTCATCTTTGCACATGTTGGAATGAAACTGCTTATTCTGAATGTCGCATCTGGAGTTCTCATGGGTTCCTCTGATCTGTCTGACTTTAAAAACTACAACTCCCAGTAGTCACATATATTACATATTACAATTTTCCCACAGACACCTCACTCAATTAGATTCAAAGATTAAGTGAGAGCACAATTTTTTAATCAGCATCGGTAACCACATTTATTTATTGAGGATTAAATCCAGTTTTTGTTCAGCCAAAGCTTTTAGACGCACAATATGTAAATTCTGCCGCTAAGGGTTTCTCTCACACTAAAGGAGAAATCTGCAATATATTTAGAGTAATAAATTATAAAATAAATCATAAAAAATATGTCATCAGAGATTAAGGAAACATGTCGAGTTGAAATACTCACTTCAAGGTGTCCCCCTTTGAAATTTCTATTCTGGTACAGAGTAACTGTTTTTGTGTGCCTGTTTCCCGTTAATTAGGGTTAAAATTAATTCCGAATGTTTGCCGAATGAGTAAGTGTCTGTCTATGAACATTAAGAAATCTTTATTAATCTCGTAGTAGGAGTAGATGTTTTTTAACGGATAAATCGGGAAAAATGTTAATGGAGTCTGGCTGGCAGCGAGGCAGGTAGCCACTTAACTTAAAATCCAGAGTGTATTTTTAGAGCAGTTGGCCTTTGTTTTCAGGATATTGGGCATAATTTTCCATTGACAGGCAATGGACAGTTATAAACAGCTGATCTGCTGATAGTGTGACTTGTTGCTTGTTCAAAAACATCAGTTTCTTTGGTGTTTTTGTCTGAAGTTATAGCAACTTGTTAGCAACAGCTTGCAGGAAACACTGCTATCTTGAAAAAATTACGTCATTCTCTGCGTTTGAACATTGGGATAATATAAGCACATAACTCAACAGAATATAGAACACATATCTGCTTTTTTAAGACATTTTAATGCAGAAATGTTATATATGATATACTACTATTAAGGTTTTTGTAGGCAGTAGATTGTTTTCATCTTCAGATTTTTTGGATGCGGGCACGTTCATTCAGACGCACACTTTCATACACACGCTAAAAGCTGTGTTGAGGTGCTGATAATATGCCTGTCACCGCTGGCCTTTTCAAGGACCTTGTTTTTCAGACCCTCTTAAGGGGAGCCAGAAGGAAAAAAGACAGCGGGAAAGTCTGAGTGTGTCCTTTTGGAAGATTGAGCTGGCAGGAATTAGTATTATGCTGTTTGTGTGTGTTTGTTTCTCAGTGCTTGTGTGTGCCTGTGCGTGTGACAGAATGAATGTGTGTGCGCACATTTTATCTGCTTTCACATTACCTGTCGTGTCTGACAGTGCACCTCTGCAGAGAGAGAGAGAGAGAGAGAGCGTCCTCAACATGAGACCGGGTGGCATTCGTAATGGTATGAGTAGGTGTGTGTGTGTGTGTATGTGTGTGTTTGAAGGATTTTGTTATTTCTGTCCTTTCTGTCGAGGGAGTGACGGCAGAGGCTGTGTATCTGAGGCATTTTCAATTAATCTGCCTCTCAGTCTGCAGGGCGCTCCAATAAGGCTGTGCTCATTCACTTGCTCGCTGTCACTCTCTCGCACACACACACACACACACACTCACTCTGCCACACAAGCGTAGATTGTAATTGCATGCTGCTCGTTTCATACACCCTCTTAATTCACACTCAGAATGCCAAGAATCAGCCAAACACATGGATTTCATGTGTCACACAAGCACTGATTGTAATTACACGCCACCACGCCTGCACACACACTGGTCACCAACACAGGGCTGTTGCCTCTTATACTATAATTCACTTACGCATGCATGCAGCACACACACTGACACTCCTCCCCCGCACGTTGCTGTCATGTCTTCATCCTCCTGGTTGAGTGAATGCTTCCTTCTCTGCAATTCTTTCACTCCTGACCCTCCCTTGCCCCCTTGTTGCCTGATTAGCATTAGCGCAGCAGGTTAGCTTGCACTCTTGACAACTCACGTGGTGCGCCAGTTGCCCCAACTCCTGCCCCGCAGCAGGGGGCAGAAGCAAAATAAATGTTCTTCGCACCCACGCAGACCTGGGTTAAGTAAAAGGAACGCTTCGAATTTTGCCTTTTAAACTCAAGTGTTGCGGCGACTTTATCGCAGCTGTTTACTAACCCGAGGTTCAGTGACTCGAGAGGTAAAAACAGCAGAGAGGAGAGAGAGAAAGGAGGATGACAAACTGATGGAAAAAGACCAGAAAGTGACAAAAAAAAAAGTGCATTGAGACAAAAGAAGGTTTAGAGGAGCTTATCTAGTACCACAAGGCTTGTGTCCACAAAGTTCACAAAGCAAACTGTAGTGTTTTGATGTCTCCACTACTGGATGCTTCATAGGTCATCTTAATCTCCTGCTGTTAAATCCCTTTGTGTGAATGATCTTGACACAGGCACTGCAGAGAGGCATGATTACACATAGTGTTTGCTGTTTGACTGGCTGGCTGGGAGCTGACTGTCAAAAATATCCTTGAGCAAGGCACCGAGGCTGAAAACATCTGTGATGCACCTGCACGTTGGTCAGACTGTGGCTGTGCTCTGCAGCTCCCAGATATGAATTCTCTTACCGTTAAACATGCATATAAATGATAAATCTGGTGTTATTCAATATTTTTGTCTGACCTACCTTTTGTATGGCTCTCTGCTCCAAGCCCATTTGTTCCTACAGAAGACATTCATCCAGGTCACAAATATGTAGTTTCATTTTTAGAAAAGGGTCATTTGTTGTCTAAAACAGCTGGGCACTGTAGTTTTTTGCAAATGTTTCCCAAACAGGAGTGAATAATGTTTTTTTAAGGAATATTTTTAGTGGCAAATTGGTGGTCTAATGAATATTCAAGGCAGCAGAGTGGTGTATGTATGATCAAAACAAAATAAAACAGTGCCCACATTCAACATATTGAAGAAACACGTCAATCAGTGCAAAAATGTGGTTCAATGATGGAATCACTTCTGGAAAACAATGGAAGTCTATGGCACAGAGGACTTTGCTGTATCAGGCTCTGCCTACACAGATGACACCAGTTAGCGGGACCAACAGATTGTTGGTTTTGGTCTTTTCATGGGATTTTCTTCAAGTCGAGAAGTCGGTTTTTTGTTTGTCTTTCAGTGTGCGTAGGTTACTCCTGAGGACGTTCCGTCCCCTCCCCTCAGAGCGAGTGGTCCTTGCTCTCCGGGATATTGTGTTAAGTCACCCCGTCCGCTTGTTGAAGATGTCTGTGGGCAGTGCGGACCTGACCAGACCCAGGGTGCGTCTGAGTGAAGCCTATTTATACTCCCAATGTGATGCATATACAGACACCTGCAAACCCCACAGACATGTCGTAGTACTGAGATGGTGGCAGCTGCCCAGAGGAAGAGAGGCCTCGCTGGTCAGGTTCTGAGATAACGTTATCTGGTGCCTTCTGCTTAGAAGTGATGAATTTACAGCTCACGGCAACTTAATACAACATAGTCCCTGGCTTTAGGGTCAGCAAAAATATTGCACTTTTCCGATTACTCATTAGCATAGTTAGCACACATTACCGTGCAAAGTTAACTCGCTTGATAGTCCAAGAAATAAGAGGAACAAATAGGCAAATATTTGTATTTAGTGGCCCTATTCAATCTATTCGACTGACAAAATTCTAAGTTGAGTACAGCTCTGCTCGCAGCAGACTTGAGAAACAGTAAAAGTCAGTTTGAACACATAAGTGGCCGTCCTAAATAAAGTGGGAAAAGTGATTAAAAAGTGATTGATTTTACAATTTAATATAATGTATAAATTCACTAGTAAAACAACATGGCACATGACATGGCACATTGTGTGCATTAACAGTATTGGTAGCAAAAGCAAATTAGCACATTAGTGAAAAAAATTAACCATGCTAAAACAAAATCAAATGTACTTGGAAAATAGGAGCAGGAAATTCGCTATTTGCTTTCTATCTGTTTTTTAACCACAGAACCTATGAAAATTCTGCAAAGCTTTCAGTGTAGACTATTATTATCATCACTGCCATTGACCCTTAGCTGTTGAGTTAATTTATCAAAATAAGAAAGTTTGTTAAGCTGTATAAGCTACTCATATAAACTCCAACATTTCTCATTTGTGTCCATCTATGGTACAGTTCAGCCTCTGAAAGACTTTGTGTGACCCAGAGCTTTATGTTGGCCTTAATGGTTGCGTGGACCAAAGGATTTCCTGGCACCTGGTTCACTTTGAGTTTGAGTTTTGCAAAAGACACAGAGGTGTACTGACATTAAAAGCCTCTTTTAAATTGCAGATCAGCACTCATCTGAGTCAGTAAATCACAATATTTTGAATATCATTATGTAGCCTCTAGTGTTTTTTTCTTTGAATAATAATGCCTTGTTTGTGTATTGTCCTGGTAAAATAATTGCAACACATAGAACCTAACAATCCATAGCCAAATCCCTGTTAGCTAGAGAGGTATCCATGTGGTGGAAACTTCAGAAACATCCCAAAACACCAACAAAAAGACGGTATTATCCAATTGTCTGACAACACCAGAGTCATTGAGTCCCAGCAGAATGTAGCGCAGCGCATTAAAATATTAACAATGGTGGGAAACAACAGTGGTACGCCACCCCTTGTTACTTGAGCAACACTTAAATAACAATTGCTTTGGCAATTACTAAGTCTGGAACATGATCCGGGGGAAATGCGTTCATGCTTTCGGTTGCTCCCTGGGGTGAAGAAATGCTGCAAATTTAATAACAGGCATCCAAACAGAGAGTGGAAGAAGTCGGCTCCAGACCGAGCAGTTGATCTGGAAGGCATGTGAGATGTTGGGAAGCAGGTTGTTGTGCAGCAGAGGAATGCTGTCACTGTCTTGTAAATATGTATTTGATATTCCTGGAACAGCTTTGCGTCTGTTGGTGGATATCATTTTGTCCCTTCATTTCTTTGTGGACTCTTTTTTTCCCCCCTAAAGTGGTCTCATCTTCTTTTATATCAGTTGGCAATTTCCTGAATTTCCCAGGATTACTTTTACATCTGTCACAGAACTTGCCTGCACTTGTATTCATCTGGTACTGACAATATGTGTAGGTGGAAGCAGCAATGAAAGCAGCAGCTGATAGCGGTGGAAAACAGCACGAGATCTTGAGTTTCCAGTTCCCTTCATTCAAAATGTGCTGCAATCTGTGATCTCTCTCTTTTCTATGATATATTTCCCCCCCATATGTTTTATTATTATTATTTTTTTTATTCAGGGTGTCCCCCAGGAAAAACATGTTAGCAGAAGTGGCTTATGAATGTACAGTGTGATCAATCAGCTGCTGTTATCTGATCAGCCGAGTCTGACAGATCTTCACACATCTTGTCTCAAGTTCAGTTCACTTACTATGTGAGCACTCGCACCACTCATTAAACATTTGGCTTTTGCTGGGTTATCTGGGTTATCTATACCTGTACACATGTGCTAACTTGGTTTGACTTGGTGTGTCAGTCTGGCAAGGCAGGGATGTGCATCTGAGCTACTAGCTTCACGGTGCCTTTTAACTGAAGCTTAGCTCAAGTTGACCAGCTGTAAAACGGGGGATAAACACCTAATTTCCGACAAAGTCTTCACAATCAAAGTCCCCACATTATTTTGTTATCTAATAGCCTACATGATGATGCAGCTTAACCAGGAAATGGGTGTTCATCAGCGGTAACTTAACTCGATTCCTACACAACTGAAAGCAAATATGAAACAGTATAATTAAGCAGATGCCTGAGAGTGCAAAAAGCCACTTTGGCTGCACTCCAGAGAAGGTCCATCTCGGGTGCGACTTGACGCAGCTCTGTGTTAAAACAGGTAATGGAAATGTAACTCAACGCGGCATGGTTTGACTCAGTGCGGCCAAAAGTGCCAGTGGATAAGCCCCATTAGTGCATGGCCTTCACTGAAGGTCAAATACTTCATGAAAGTACACTATTTTCTGGTATGAAAGTGGATTTTATTTTAAGTGAGGAGACCCGCCTCCGCTGTAAAATGCTTCAGAAACCCTGCTGTTGAATGTTGGTGCAAAATGGCAGCTCTTAAGACTCCCCCTTGCTCTTAGATTATAGGCACTGACCCCTGACCTGACATTTACTGTTAACATTTTACAGTAAATCCTTTAAATGTTCTTTTGTTTCCTCTGCTATCAAACTCCACTGTAGCTGACAACATCATATCTGTTGATTAAACTGGAGACATTTCACTCCTCCGTCCCTCCCAGTGCTGCGGGTCAGTCGTTCAGTGTGATGCCACGCCGTCGTCCCCCGGTCACCGAGCAATCGATTACAGGCAGCAGCAGTGGTTGCCGGGGGCGACGGGCGGAACAGTCAAGGTTGCTAGGTAGCAGATAAGAACACAGGCTCTCATTAATTGCCTTCTGCCGCCGTGGCACGGAAAGTACAGGATGGTGGATATTGCCGCGGGATGCAGGCACACACACATTTACACACATCCAAATGTGCGTACAGTATACGTATACCCAGCGGCGCACACACGCATCTCATAATTTAATGACCTTTCTACGCCAGCATCTATCAATTGGATGACATGAGAAGAAGGATCGGAGTGGAGATAGCGAGAGCAGGGTCACATACAGAAAGGTGGGGGCAACATATAGAAAGATTGAAAAATGATGGAAACCCATAAAAGGAAAGAGCTATATTTATTTTTGCTGGAGTAGAAGTAGTGATTTTGCCTCTCATGGGACAAAGGTGTACTGTGACATTCCCCTTGACCATGAACAAAGCATGTAGAGCAGCCAAGACTTGCTTTAAAAAGTTGCAGATGATCTAAGAGCGTCTGATCTAAGACTTTCTTCTGCCTGTCTGCTGTCGACCTGTCTGGACAGCCATGAAAAAATGTGGGATCAGAACCTCAAAGAGGTGTAAACATCAAACATCTCATGCCCCCGGGGAATCCTGTCTTATTAAAATCCATTTCTATGCAATGAAATGCGAGCGTCATTATTTTTACAGTTTGAAGGCTAATTCGGACGATTTTCTGGAAAATTGCAGCCTCTAGGCAGTGATGTCATCCCCATCAGCCGCGGTCAAAGACACGTGCTCCTCTGACGACCGAGCTCTGAGCCGTTTGATTTGATAGGACGGTCCTCTGCTTGTGGGCTGTGCTGACTTTCATCAAAAATGCACTGTGAAAAACAACGCAGCATCACTGCCGCTTTTTGTTTGTACAGGGCTCTAATTTAAAAAGCTACCTCACTGAACAATCAACAGTAAACGTCTGTCTTTTCTTAAACCCCTATTATGTTAAAGGCAGCCTGATTAAACAAGCAACTGTCTATTTTTTTTTAATTCTCTCATGCATAAACCACCTGATTAAAAGTGGAACTCTGTGCACCTGTCTTTTCAATCGTTCTCCAGTGTGCGTTTCATGCAGAACCAGGTGTCGGTTTCTGGAGCTTGTCTTGTTGTCCCGAGTCTACTCTCATCTTACCTTGACAACTGAGCTGCTCTCAAGTACCGAGTTGTTGAAAATGAACCATCGGTTCATGGCCCTTGCATCGCTTATTAAAGATACAGTTGTCCCGCACAGCCCAGTGTGCTCAATAAAACCTTTTAGCCTGAGCTCAGCGGGCGTACGTTAAGCCCCCAAGACTCGTGTTCTTGGCTTACAGAGGGGGATAGCAGAGTGAGCACGTAGTGTGTTAAGTATGTTGTGTACCAATATACACCAGCACACGCACACAGGCGAGGTTCTGCTTGAGCAATGCTATTGAATGCTGTAAGTCTCACTGTCTTTCAGCCTGCCTGGTTTCCTCAACTTGATTAAATCCTCTCACTTTATTTGCAGTCCCACCAGTCACTGCTTCGGAGTCTATGATGCCAGGATCAACATGTTGAGGATGAGAGGAAAGGTGAATATTGGAGCGAAATGGAAGGAGACATGTGGACGAGGGTTCGGAGAAGGAAAAGAAAGAAACGAAACCACAGACATCGTGGGATTGGCTGAGAGGAAGAGAGGGAGACAGAAAGAAGACACCTTTAGATTAGATCCCAGATGGAGAAAGAAAGAAAGGTTGGGTACAGTTAAGAAGAAGTGGGAGGGAAAGGAACAAAAAAGAAGCTGAAAAAAGAAGGGGAAATTAAAGGAGAGATTAATGACAGCACGACTAAGGACTTAAGACCAGGGTATGCTTGAATTGTTCGACCATATCTGAAGGCAAAAGTGTTTAAACGTGTTCTGAATAGACACACTCAAAGGTGGGGTGAAAGGCCTGCTGTTTAAAGAGATGGCAATGAATCGTACAAATTAGGATAATGGGGCACACATTTGGAGAAGTCTCCTCAAAGGTATCCAAAGTGGTCAATCACGTGATTGGGCGTACTTGTTGGTTGGATTGCCGGTTTCGGAAAATTAAAGTATGTAGCACATTCAATTTTTGACTTTGGAAAAGTGAGAATGATAAGTCTTGATAAGTCCAGTTGAACCGAAGCCTTTGGCCCTTGGTGCGTTCAGTTGGGTTGATGTGAACGTAGGACTCGAACTCTGGTGTGGAGCAAACATCTGCTCTCTGGTTCACCTCAAAATTGTGATCTCAGACCACTGTCAAGTAAACTCCGGAGCAGTTCATTTCTGGTGTGAACACCATTTGAACCGATCACGGAGGAATACCATTGTGTCATTTCATTCGATAAAGAATGTTGACGATGACTGGTGACCTAGTTGTGTTTATCAGTTGCTACCAAAATGTAAACTGGCAGGGGACAAACCTGGACTCACGATAAAGTGAGAAATCCCTGCATTATGAAATTATACACACTGTCTTACATGTGTTGCCGCGTGACTTATGTTTACACTTTCTGGGCCGTTTGATTTTTGCCTTCATGGCCACAGTTGCATTGGTTCAATTCAGAAACTGGACCTTTAGGTCTGAACCTGCCCTCAGTTGCTGTTTGCTGATCTGCCAACTATGCCTGTATTCATTTGTTGGGTGTTTTGTTTCAGCCCTATTTTCCAGGTAAAGATGAAAGCCCCAAATGCAGGAGGCGCGCAGTGCCCTCGCAAGCAAAACTTTACCCAGTAAATGAGCTACATGTGAATCCCTAAAACTTTCTCCAAGCCCCAGTTTGCTTGCAACAGATCAAATACAAAAAAAAAAAATCAAAGAGTCAACTCTTTTACTGTAACTTAGATCAAAGGAAACAAACAGTAGGTGCGTTGCATCCTGAAGGCAAAGGGAAGGGGAGATGAGAGTTGTGAAAGAGATGGGGAAAGTAGAAATGAAGAGGCAACAACCAAGGAACAGCTGAGAGAGATGAAAAGTTTGGAAAACGATGGAGTTAAGGTGAAGTGAATTTGATGCCGGCATAGCTAACAGGAAAGAGGGAGAGGGACTGAGTTGAGGAGGACAGGATGATTGTAAAGGAAGATACATAAAGAGTAGCATCAGAGTCGGGGCTGCACACTTGGGAATTGTTCCTCTAAGATAAGGGAGGCAGAGGGTGTATGGAGGGCTGGGGCGAAGAAAATCAGAGTGAGAAATGACTGGAAGATAGTAGTAGATAGTTCCATATCTGTTTAGAGATAATTACAGACAGGAAGTAGGCGAACGGAGGGTTATGGAAAGCTGTATCAACAAAGACTGACAATCCTGTTTTTATTATGTCTGATAAAGATAGTAGAGCACAAAGATCTACAATATATGAATGTTAGGAAAAGAAAGCGGTGAAAGAAGAGTAGAGAAGGACTGGTGGCAGGGAAGTAAAAGATTTAGGACATTTTTGAGTGTCTTGGTTCCTCAGTGGGACTGAGGAGCACACCATGAACTTTAAATATTGTGAGACTGGCAGGTCATTTCCTCTGCTATCCCTTATCACCGCTGTCATTCTTCTTTGGGTGCCATCTACAACAAGAGAGATTGAAACATTCAAGTAGCTGTGACATTTTCATATAAATCAATGTCCATTTTGCTGCTCTTTATCTACACAAAGGTTATGACAGTCAGCTCTGTTTGGGTTTTCTTTGAATGAGTACTCAGACTGCCATACAGGGTGTTGAGTTAAACTTTTCTGGCAGTTGCAGCAGACAAAGACAAGAATATAGCACCGCAGGCAGAAAATCAAACTTTAGAGAAAATTCTGGGAGAAAACGTTCATATAAGTGGTTGCTTAATGGCTTAAGTGCAACAGCCACTGGCTGCCTTGGATAGTGACCCAGGCATCAATTGATATCCATAGCACAGAGTGTATCAACAGACAAAAGTAGCTGAGGCAAAATTGCAGCTTTTCTGGAGACTCGTGATGTATTCTGATAAGCTGACTCCCAGAGATGCACTTCAAGACACCACCAGCGTGTTTTTGCCTGTTTATATCAAAAGAATCACATCATTAGTTGTTTCTTTGAACCTTTGAGACAACCTATGTTTGTATTTTCCTGAAATGTGACCACTTCTGGTTGTGAAAATTACTGTTATCTTTCAGAAGCAAAGACAGAAGCAGCAAAATGTCTTTGGGAGATTGGGCTCATGGGTTCATGTCTGAGGCTTTTTTTTTTGTTTTACAGGGAGCTTGTAAAACTTTAAGTTGCTTTACCAAATTTTGACCGTAGAAGTGGCTCTAATTTACAGATCCATGTACTGTTTTGAAAGTGTAACCTGATGGTGCATATTTATTGTTGCTAACTAAATGGCTGAATGAGAATGATGGTGGATTATACATTAGTTTGAAAGCCGTTCTGAGTGTCTTGGGGAAAATAGTGGAAAATTTGTGCCCAGTCATTTGTTCACTATGTTGCATAAAGTGCTTGCTTTATTCAGTAGTTGTAGTTTGTTAGCCTAATTTGTTAAAGCCAGTTGTGGTCAAGTTCACATTTTGACTTGTTTGCTGTCTTACATGAGTTGAATGGAGGGTCAGTATCATTTTGATTAAGAAATTAGCCTGCCAGTAATTTAAAGTTGTGTTATTTAAATGTTGTGTGTTATTAGCTGGCTTGCTAATGTTAATACTACCTGATAAGCTGATATCCAGGCATCAGCTGTGTTCTGGTCATAAATGAAGGGTGGAAGAACTCCGATTCAAGAGTGCTGTGTGCAGTCAGTGGAGGTAAGCTAACTGTTGTTGGTCAGATCAGGTCAAGCTATGGTGCGACATACTGTACAGGGAATCTCAGGAGGTCCAAGACCCTTTGATTGATGCATTGATCTTGACATTCATTGATACCCCTTCGAACATGAAAAGGAGTGGATTCTATTTCTGCTTCGACATCATGGTCCCGGTTATGCTCAAAAATATGACTCAAATCTTGCATATTATGGATGAACCCTAGAGCACTAGGTAGGGGGTACCCCCTGACTGTCATTGTTAATTAATTAATGCAATTACTTTTTAAATGAATTTTCTAATTATTTGGAAGGCGACCCTTTGTCATGTCAGTATGATGACTTGTTGACAGGTCACACGTCTTACCGGTGATCCTTTGATGATTGATGCTGTCAGAATAAAATAAATGACTCCAACTTCACAGATGAATCCTTGAAATTGAGTTCCACTACACAGCAGGAGGAGAGTCAGAGTGTCAAAGATATGGACAGACAGGAAAGGAAGCATTCAGGAATTCCAAAAAGGAAAAGCGTGTAGCGTATTATGAAATATGATAGAGGCAGCTTGTCGTGCTCCAGGCAGAATGGCACACTTAGCATGCGGAGAGGTGGTGGGTGAAGGCAGAGGGAGGGAAAGAGCAGGACAGTTATTTGGAGACAGATGGAATGAGATTTGGCTGAAACGGTTTTGAGCCCCGCTTGGACGAGCATCAAACTCCCCCACTTTTTTTTTTTTTTTTTTTTTTACTCTTCCCCCTTTTTCTAAATGCGCGTCCCAGCATCTTTCCTGATTCCCTCCCTCTGGCTACCCCCCACCTCTCCCACCCACACTCCCCCTCCCCTCCCATCCTTTGCTGCTGAAATGACACCATGTTCCTGGAGTTTTATCAGAGTACGCCTGGCATCTCTGATTGGATGAGGAACTGTGTGTGTGTGTGTGTGTGTGTGTGTGTGTGTGTGTGTGCGTGTGAAAACTGTGTATGTGTGCACATACCAAAACAACACATGATACACCGACTGATCATGCATGCAATTTCATCTTATACAGCCATATAAACTGACACATTGCCATGTGTTAATTTATGAGTGTATACAAAAATATGGAGTCATGTGCT
>JAJHUR010139530.1:0-16960 GCA_027495735.1 Lutjanus campechanus
AAACTCTCAACGCTGGCTTCCAGAAGTACAGTCATTCCAAGTCAGAAACTAACTGGGTTGCAAGTTAGAGGCTTTTATTCATCAAAGAAAATCCCTCTCCCAGTAACTTACACAAGAGAGTTTATTCCTGTCAATCTAAGTCATATCCCTACACCTAATACAGCAAGAGCATGGCCTCACCTAGAGCACCTTGCCGAAGAGATTGCTCCTTTAATTGAATGTGACGTTGGCCTGCTTATAGGTTACAATTGTTCTCAAGCCCTGCTACCCAGAGAGGTTGTGGCTGGCAAAGACAATGAGCCATTTGCCCAAAGAACGGACCTCGGCTGGAGTATCGTCGGCTGTGTGAATCCCTGTGTCGACTATGGTGATGCGTTCGGAAGCAGCCACACGGTCGTTGTGAGACAAGTGACACCTCATCTGCAGTCGCCTGCTAATCTGACCAGTGAAGTCCGGTACATATGTCGAACACAAGTAAAGGAAGTCATCACTCCACCAGATGTGATAAAAGCACTTGAGTCTGACTTCAACGAAAGAGGTGTAAAAGATGCTCACATCTCTCAAGAGGATCTCCGCTTCCTTTCAATAATGGAGGAAGGAATCAGAATCAAAGCAGACGGTCACTGCGAGATGCCCTTGCCATTTAAAGAAGGTAGGCCGAATATGCCAGACAACAGAAAATGTGCAGAGCATCGTCTGAAATGTTTGAGAAGAAGATTTGAAAAGGACAAACAATACCATAAGGACTACGTAACCTTCATGGATGAAACAATATCTCGCGGAGACGCTGAGAAGGTTTCAATGGAAGATGTCAATAATAGCCCTGCTTGGTACATCCCACACCATGGGGTGTACCATCCACAGAAACCAGGGAAGATAAGAGTCGTGTTTGACTGTTCAGCGAAGTCTGAAGGCGTATCATTGAACGACCATCTGCTTACTGGGCCAGAACTGACGAACAATTTGATTGGTGTCCTCTGCCGGTTTCGCAAGGGTCCCGTAGCAGTGATGTGCGACATTGAACGTATGTTCCATCAGTTTCATGTCAGAACAGAAGACCAGGACTATTTGAGATTCCTCTGGTGGGACGATGGAAACTTTCAAGCCCAACCATCAGTCTATCGTATGCGAGTGCACCTATTTGGGGCCGCCTCATCGCCGGGCTGTGCAAACTATGGCCTCAAGCACATTGCAGCTCAAGGACAGGGTCGTTTCAGTGAAGCAAGCATCCGCTTTGTTGAAAGGAACTTTTATGTGGATGACGGCCTGACGAGTGTGTCATCAGATGATGAAGCGATACAGCTGATCAATGAGGCCAGGCAGCTCTGCAGCGCCGGCAAGCTACGCATCCACAAGTTCATTTCCAATCGTCAGGAGGTACTTGCATCACTTCCCAAAGAAGAGTGTGCGGAAAAGGTAAGACATCAAGACTTAGCCTTGAGTGAGCCACTGATTGAGAGAGCCCTAGGTGTTAAGTGGTGCATCTCTTCAGATCAGTTCCTCTTCAGAGTGGTGGTGAGTGAACGCCCGCTTTCTAGAAGAGGCGTCTTGTCAACGGTAGCGTCTGTTTACGACCCACTCGGCTTCGTAGCGCCTTTCATTCTTGTTGGGAAGCAAATACTTCAGCAGATGTGCCGAGAGAAAATCGGATGGGATGAACCACTATCTGATGATCTTCGGTCACAGTGGGAATCTTGGTTGTTGGACCTACAGAATCTAGCGGATGTTAAGATTCAAAGATGTTATCTCCCAGCAAGCTTCGGTGAAGTCCAAAGACACGAACTCCATCATTTCTCGGATGCGAGTGTCACCGGATATGGAGAATGCACTTACCTGAGAGCAGTTAGTGCAGCAGGACAAATCCACTGTTCGCTGGTCATGGGTAAGGCCAGAGTGGCCCCCACGAAGGTCACTACAGTACCAAGACTCGAGCTGTCAGCAGCTGTTGTTGCTGTTCGCACCAGTGACTTGCTCAGGAAAGAGTTGGAGCTAGAAGGAGCCCAGGAAATCTTCTGGACGGACTCAAGAGTCGTACTTGGATATGTTAACAACGAGGCCAGAAGATTCCACGTATTTGTGGCAAATCGCATTCAGCGAATCAAGGAAAGTACCGATCCAAGTCAATGGAGATATGTGGCCTCGGAAGAAAATCCCGCAGACCACGCGTCTCGAGGTCTTAAGTCAAAGGAGCTTGTTGCTTCCAACTGGTTCACGGGTCCAAGCTTTCTCTGGTGTGACGAGCTTCCCAGTGGAGATATTAAGGTGGGAGAAATTGCAGTTGAAGACCCAGAAGTGCGTAAGGCTTTTGTGTATAAGACCTTAACAACAGAAGATACACTGTTCGATCGCTTCCTTAAGTTCTCCAGCTGGACAAGGTTAGTCCAAGCCATCGCCAGGCTTGTGCGGTGGATCAAAGAGCTTAAAGGGTTGGTATCCAGAACCAATGAAGCCACGAGTCTCGAAGAGAGAAAGGAGGCAGAACTTACCATCATCGGCATTGTCCAAAGGGCAGCCTTCTCGGAGGAAATCCAAAGGCTTCAATCTAAGAAGGAGATCAAAGCTAAGGATAAGACCAGCAAGCTCCACCGACTGGATCCCTTCTTGGATGAACGGGGAATCCTCAGAGTGGGAGGTCGACTTGAACATGCAGCTTTACATCCTCACATTAAGCATCCAGCAGTCTTGCCAAAGTCTAGCCACATATCGACCTTACTGATCAAGCACTATCATCAGCAAGTGCACCACCAAGGGCGTGGGATAACAATGAATGCACTACGATCAAATGGCATCTGGATAATTGGATGTAATCATGCTGTGTCGTCCTACATTTACAAATGTGTGAACTGTAGAAAATTCAGACGCTCTACAGAAGAACAGAAAATGTCAGATTTACCTCGTGAGCGCATGGAAACAACTCCACCCTTTACTTATTGTGGGATGGACTGTTTTGGTCCATTTCATGTCAAGGAAGGACGGAAGGAGCTGAAACGCTACGGTTTGTTGTTCACTTGTATGTGTTCTCGTGCTGTGCACATTGAACTTCTTGATGACATGACGACTGACGCTTTTATGAATGCGCTTCGGACCTTCATCGCCGTACGTGGAAATGTGCGACAACTTCGATCGGACCAAGGAACCAATTTTATTGGTGCGAGACGTGAGTTCCTGGAAGCTGTGAAGGAGATGAAGCAAGAGAGCTTCAAGCAACTTGGCTGCGAGTTTGTCATGAATCCTCCATCCGCCAGCCATATGGGGGGAGCCTGGGAAAGGCAAATCAGGACAATACGAAGTGTATTGACATCCATTCTGGATCAGTCCTCCCAAAGGCTTGATAGTTCATCTTTGAGAACTTATCTGTATGAAGTCATGGCGATCATAAATAGCCGACCTTTAACAGCACATTTACTCAATGATCCAACTGGGCCGCAGCCTCTCACGCCCAATCACATCCTGACGATGAAGTCTTCCATAATCCTGCCACCACCGGGAGAGTTTGTGAAAGAAGACCTTTATCTTCGCAAAAGATGGCGGAGAGTGCAACATTTGGCCAATGAGTTCTGGTCGAGATGGAAAAAAGAGTACCTGTTGAACCTGCAACAGAGACAAAAATGGAACAAGACACATCGGAATGCAAGAGTCAACGATGTAGTGATAATACAAGATGATCTTGCACCAAGAAATGAGTGGAAACTGGCCAAGGTCACTGAAGTGTACCCTGGTGAAGATGGATGTGTGAGGAAGCTGCAATTGCTTATCAGTGACTCAGCTTTAGATGACCAAGGAAAGCGACTCAACAAGCCAGTCTACCTAGTCAGGCCAATCCACAAGACAGTCACCCTGCTTGAAGCTGAGTAATGCAGCCTTGTTGTCTCACTGCCTTTCCTCACCCCAAATATCATAAACATTATTTGAAATTATTATTTGAATCTTTATCTTAAGTTCATTAGAGAAATCACCAGTGATTTGGTGGGAGTGTAGCTGCCATCAAAGTCAGCTATACTATTTAAGTTCATTTAAATAGTTAATAAATAATTGGTAGTTAAAAATATGGATAATTTATGTTTAAATAAGGGAATATATTTTTTGTTTTTCATATGGATGTAATTATGTCTAAAAGAAGCTGTTTATCGTAGCGGAACCAATGTTCGCCGGTGTCAGTGCTCGCACGTTGTTTTTGTATTGACGCACTTTACCTTCACCATGCTTGAGGTGAGCACACAGTCTATGGGTGAGCAGCGGTCAATAAGTCCGGTATGAAAGAAGCAGATGAAAGAAGAAGAATAATCCTTAACTCCGTTTAGTTAAGAAGGCCAATGAGGTATGTTTATGTATAATTATTGTTTATATTGTGCTGTGTAATTCGCTCCGCATTACGTGAATTTAATTGTTTGTTTATGTTTGTTTATTTAGTTCTTACGACATTGTTTCGATATTCATCGACCCAATTGTGGACTTTCTGGACAATTCCTCGAGTGAAGAAATAAATGCCTGTGAGAGGAACACCTTGTGTCATGATTGACTGAACGGGAGTTACACACAATGTGAAGAGAACTCAAGACTGGGTCTAAACAGCTGTGGAGCCTTAAGAAAACCACTTATCAGTGAGGATAAGTGGAAAATAAAGGCTTCAGTTTGCTAGGGAACAGAAAGATTGGACTCTTAAGCAATTGAAAAAAAGGTCATGTGGTCTGATGAGTCCAGATTGACCCTGTTCCAGAGTGATGGGGGCATCAGGGTAAGAAGAGAGGTGGATGAAGTGATGCTCCCATCATACCTAGCGCCTACTGTACAAGCAAGTGACATTGCATAAGCTTATCGAAATGATGCCATGGTAAATGTGTGCTGTGATCAAAGCTAAAGGTGGTCCAACCAAATATTAGAGTGTGTGACTTTTTTTTTTGGCCAGGCAGTGTAGATGATTGGTTGCCTGCAAAGGAGCAACAGTGACGCCACCAGCACCTTTCTGAAAAGTTCAGAGATTTTCAACTAGAAGCGCTCTGAGCTCTTTGAGAACAACAAAAAAAGACGCTGTTGCTCAGAAAAAGTGCTATTTGGACACAAGACTCTTTACTGTGTCAAATGAGGACATTTGTAACAAATGAAAGTACAAACAAATACACATCTTTCAGATATCATCCTGGTGGCTCCATCTTGGGACATTATTAGCTAATGAGCTCATTTTTTAGTCGGTGGAATTGGCCAAGATTTGACACCTAACTGCTTTGTTGTCTTTGTTGCACCACGCTGAAGAGATGTGAAATATTATCAGTTGCAGTCCAGTGGAGATGAATGAAGAGGAGGAAGGGGGAAAAAATCAGGATAAAATTAAAAAATAGTAGAAAAGTTAAAACTACAAAGGCAGTGAAGTCAAAGCAGGCAGATGATATCTGAGATGAAATGAGAGACAGATGGCAGAGGGAGAGACAGCAAATCACATCCTTAATCTTAATGTTTAATGCTCAATATTTAATCAGATACCTTCTAATTAATTACAAACTGTTTAATAATATTTCCCAATGATTAAAAGATTATCCCCTGCTTTGATTATTAGAACCTCCAAACATATACACGATTAGATTTTCTAATTAAACTCGTCCCTCCTCCTTTGTCCTAATGGGGAGCTGCTTTAAGACTCACTTTGAATGATTAAAGTCAGCCAGAGCTCCTCTAAACATGTCGGATCCACTGTTTGACTTCAGTTCAAACAGGGAGCTGAGAGTCACAACATTTAACAGAGTACTCAGCTCTAAACTTTTCATTTGAGCAGAACAAACATGGTATCTGTCGAGAAGCGGCTCTGTCTTCACAGTTTGGTTTGTCTTGTCACATTTCAAAGTGATCTCATTGGATAGCGCACTTAGCACACCACTTTAAAGGACATTTTGCATATCGTTTCTCTATATTTTAAGCTTAGTGTGTCATTTAACGGTCCAGTGTGTGAGATTTAGGGGGATTTATTGGCCAAATATAGCAGAAATGCAATATAATACGAATATGAATGAGCCTGTTAAATCTATGTGCATCATGTTGCATCACCATGTTTCTACAGTAGCTCAGAACGGACAAACAAAACTCTAGAACTTATGTTCTCCTACATGCTTGGATCAGGGGGGAGAGATGAGCAGTATTTAGTTGGTTGCAGTCTACAACCTCACCACTAGATGTCACTAAATCCTACAGTGGCATAGTGGCATTTAGTCTGGCGCATATTTGTTTTGGACAAGCAGGAAAAGACAAAAGGTTCATTCTGTCACGATTTTGAGGTCTATCTGTTCATTTTCTATTTTATTTTGTAGTCCTGGTCCTCCATCATGTGTCTTGACTTTACTTCCTGTCTTTGTCCTACTCCCGCCCTTCTTGACGAGCATTTGCTCCACCTGTGTCTGATTGGTTCTTTGTCTATTCAGTCCTTGTGTCTCTTTGTTTCTGTGTCAGTTCATCATTCTCCTTCTGTGTCAGCCCATGTTTCAGACTTTTGTGGTATTTTGTTGGACTTTGTGTTTCTCATTTTCCTTCGCTGGATTTGTTTGTTTTGGACTCTTGTGTTGACCTGCTGGTCTTGCTTTGTGTATATTCTGTTGCTTTTTTAAAAACACATTTTGAACAGTTTCTGTGTCGCTCCATCTGCATTTGGGTCCACCATCTTGTTTAGTGTTGCACACTTTCATCACACGTTCACAACTGTTCCTCACCCTGATAACAGACAAGATCAGGCGGCCACGGCAGGAGGAGGTGACAAAAAGTTGCCTCTAGAGAATATGAGGAAATGATACAAACATCCTGTTAGATCACCTGTGGGCTACAGTACCTGTAGTCTGCAGACAGCATTCATAGCTGAGGAGCTAAAGTGTGATCTTGATCACTGTTGAAATTGTAGAGGTAGAAGAGGTTCCCCTCCTGTAACATGATCCTCCTTTTGTCTATTTTGGATACCACTTTGTAACTGCTCATAAGCTCATAAGTCATATATATGTAACCTTTATTGTTATTATTGTCCGCCACAAAATATATAGTTAATGGATTAAAACTTCATTGCACAACATAAGACTAATGAATCCAGCGTTAAATATTGTGCTACCCCCCCAACATCAAGACTCTGATTTCAAAAACACAAACAATGTAAAGATGTAATGAGATAAAAGAAACATAACAAAACAAAAACAATGTAAAAGATATAACAAGACAAAAAAGATGTAATGACAAAAACATCATAACAAAACAAAGACAGGATGAGACAAGAAAAAGACTATGTAAAAGACATAAAGACATAACGAGACCAAGAAAAGACATAAACTGTAACCAGACAAAAAAGTCATAACCAGACAAAAAACAATGTGAAAAAAAAACGTACCCAGACAAAGACTACATAAATGACATAACATGACAAAAAAAACAAAACAAAACAAAATGTACCAAAGCAAAAAAGTTGTAATGAGACAAAAAGATGTAACAAGACAAAACAGGGAGAGAGACACAGAAACAGCCAGTACAAATGTCCTTCAGAGGACGACTTTTTACTTTTATACTTTGAGTATTTCAGAGCCTGAACTTTTTCCCTTCTACTTGAGTATAGAACGTGTGTACTTTTGCCACCGCTGGTGAACTCAATTTATGTCGGGCCTTTCTCTCTGTCTTATGCTCATTGATAATAAGACATCTTAATGCGGAATAAGCATGAAGATTATCAGCCAATCACAGCCATCTGCATAATCAAACAGTGCAGAGCTTTTACTCAGGTAGCTCTCCATCCATCCATCCATCCATCCATCCATCCATCCATCCATCCATCCATCTGAAGGCTCTCCAGGAAGCGGGGGAGGAAAGAAAAAAAGAGGGTCAGGTGCTCTTAAAGTGCTTTTTGGAAGATGGAGAAGTGATGTTTTCAGGTGTGTGTGTGTGTGTGTGTGTGTGTGTGTGTGTGTGTGTGTGTGTGTGTGTGTGTGTGTGTGCTGAAATTCTTAATGGATTCCGGTAAAGATGCCAGGAGAGCAGGACTTGAAGGGCTGCAGATTTGTGTGTGAAATTGTGAAGTTGAGTGTGAAACAGAGGAGAGAGTGTGAGAGTGACAGAACCAACGAGCATCTGTTACCAGGAAAACTTTGCCAGCTCAGATCAGCCTTTTTACATCCTGCTGGAAACAGAACCTGTTCAACTGCACTGATACAGAATCATAATTAATTAACCTGAAATACATTAAAGGACAATCACAGCAATCAAATTTAGTGAAACTTGACAAAATAATTTGATTAATTGTCTGAAATTACACTGTAAAATAGTATTCAGTGAATTGATTTTAAGATTTGACGTTTTAATAAGCCAGATTTAAGTGATGCATAATGTTTATTTCTTACTGGTGAGATATGTTGTTGATGTGTTGAAGAGTGTACTTGCTGAGCCTGGATTTGGCAGAGCCTGGCCTCAGAATGGCAGAGTCCTCCTCCTCCTCCTCCTCCTCCTGGCTGCGGAGATAAAAACAGAAAGCAGATGATTAGAACAGTGACTTCAGAGCACAGTCACTGGATCTTTACTGTCTTTGGTGAGATTCTGCTTGAGTCGGATGCACCACAGATGGTCTGAGAGAAAGAGGCGGCGCATCAAGACAAGGAGAAGCAGAAAACTTCTTCTTCTGCGGTACACAGTGACAGCCTGGATGCAGACACTGGTGTAATGAATGGCACCATCAAGAGTAGATGAAGAGAAGGACGATGAAGAGGGAAGTCTCTGTTTTATCTCATCAAGGTTGCGGAGCTCATACGAGCTGCTTTGGAGACTTTTTCCAGGCTCCTCGAAGTAAACTGAAGTTGAATACATAAATCTCCATCCAGCAACCTGTGCATGATCTCTTCTGCAGGTGTTTGTACTCTGCCCACAACACTTGTGTGCATGTGTAGGGACTCGTGTGAGCTGAGCTCTCGTCAGTGCAGGAGTTGTCATTGATCTCCGATACTGTAGTGGGCGCATGGCCCTGCTTTGCAAAGCATCCTAAGAATTTCTTTTTTTTTTCCTAACATGTGGAGGAAGTGTCAATACTTTAAAAAGATAGTTCGGACTATTTGAAGTGTATCTAAAGGTAGTGTATTAGCTACAGTAGGTGCTGATCAACCTCCAGGTTTGAGAAGCAGAGAGAGCACCGGCAGTCCTGCAAAATATGATTTTATTTATTAAAAAATGTAAAAACATAGAAGAAAAAAAAAGGTGTAGCTAAAAAAAATCAATATCAGTTGCATGCTATGTTTAGGATATTTTCACCACTTTACAGACTTTTCCAGTCAGATAGACTTTTCCAACAGGAAAGTGCTGTTATATAAGCAAACTATCACTCTCTCCAAACTCACCAAACTCCATCTGCAAAAACCTCACAGAACATGGGTGAAGTCACACAATAACACAAACTAACTAGTCCCTAGATTCTCGAACTGTGGCACATGTACCACTGGTGGTACACAAGCTCCCTCTAGTGGAACAAAGAGGAATGTTAGATTTTTTTTAAATGAAATAAAAAGTGCATATCTGTACTTTACTTGAACATTTATTTTTCTGACAACTTTTTACTTTTTCTCCCGACATTTAAACACAAATATCTGTACTTTCTACTTTTAACAAAACAGGCTTGTAGTTTTAATGCCATTGAGGGGAATTATTGATTATTTTGTGTGTGTGTGTCTCACTGCACACCACCTTCCAAACATCAAGACTGATTTCAACATTCGGACAAGACAAACGGCATAAAAGATGTAACAAGACCATAAGTCTTAACATGACATAAAAGACATATTGAGAAAAAAGACAAACAAAAAACAAAAATGGTGTAAAAGTCGTAACAAGACAACGTAAAAGATGCAACGAGAACACAACTGGTGGTATGCAAGCTCCCTCTATAGGCATGTGGAGGAATGTCAGAAATAAAAATAAAAAATCAAAGCACATAACATTATCAAAATACACAATTTTGAACAAAAATACATAAATTGTGAGACCACTGTAAGGCAATTTAAGATACATTTTGTCTTTGCTGTGATATTTTTGTTTCAACATGGTCACGATCATGCACAGAACACCCAGTCATCCCTGACTGAAAATGAATGGTTCACAAATACTGCAACTGTGGTTCAGGAACGATTACAAAGAGCAGTGCAGATGAGGAGGAGAATATTTCAAGCAGCCGTGTTGAAAATGAAGTGGATGAGAGTGAACTGAGAATAAATTAGGGATGTGCGTGAGTACATCTATACTATTAAACGTCGACACCCTCGCTAGTCGGCACCAGAAATACTAGTTGTTTAAACTATTTATCAATATTTCATTCATGCACAGTGCCAGTTATCTGTTGCCTCTAAGATGTTATGCAGCCACCCCTATTGCCCAGGCAACCCTGGATGTTTATATCGGCAAAGTCAGACAGATGACAGCTCGTAAAACGAGCATGGTTTGGCAGTGTTTTAATCTAGAAAATGGAAATAATAGACTGTGACAGAATAAACTGGTATATAATCACTCGACTGCAGCAACGTGTGACCACATTCAGCACAGACACGGACATGAACCTGCAAGCAGAGCTTGCAGAGCTGCTAGCACCGCTAATGTTAGCCACACTGTGTGTCAGGCTGGCAGCTAACATCAGCTCTGGCTCGTTTACCTGCAGACACTGTGATCCTCTTCAGTTTGAAAGGTTGAAGCATGTAGTGAGTTGTTGTCATGTTTTGTAGGCTACTTTAATATGTAATGTTTGTATTGCACAGCACAAAGTAGCGCACATTTCAGCGCCATTTAAAGTACGATTTGGCAATTGTAGACTGTGATTAATGGCTTCAAATGACTCTTAATACACACAAGTTTTGGTGTTTAACATTATAAATGAATAAATTCTGCTCAATTTGAACTGCTTTCTGACTGTTTTCTTAGTGTTAGACTTTCACAGTCAACTAGTCTAAATTAAATTATCACTAAATTATAACAACTTTTGGTAATAAATTGGGTTTTTCATAGTCACTTCCTGGTCTATTCTGTTATGTTTTCTATTGTGTGTCTTTGTTGTTTTAACTTCCTGATGCTTTAACTTCCTCTCTTTGTCTGTCACCCGGTCTTTACCGACCTCACCTGTTTTGCCATCTTGCCCCTAACCCCGTGTCTTTACCTCCTTTATTTGTTAGTTCGTCCTCGTCTGTTTGCTGCTTTCTCCCAGTGTTTCATCATCGACCTTTGCTTTGTGTTTTTTTCCCTGCGTGCTTTTGGATCATTTCGTTTACCGGTCTTTGATTTTTATGTCTTTCCTTTTGGATATGTTGCCTTTGTTTGCCCTTTTGCCAGCACTATAAGTTTTTTCTTTTGTTTTGTTTTAAACCTTTTAACTCATCCACTCCTGTTGCAGTCCACCTTTGGGTCATTTCTCCTGTTCCTGGTTCATAAACTGTGACACAGACAGACAGACAGATACAGCACAGCGCAGCAGCAGAACTGTGCATCAACAGTTATTCAGACCATCAGGGGGAAAGTGAGAAATATCCTTTACACAAATCTGTTTCATTGTAATTTATTCCTGTGCATGCTGCTCAGTCAGCGGCTCTACAGCACAATGTCTCTCCCTCTTCAGCCGCACCGTGTTCACGGAGTGACGGTGAGTTACTATGGTTACAGGGACGCTCTGTGTCTCTGTCGCTCCTAAACTTCATCATGATTGCCAATAAGTGGTTTTTAGGTTAGTACTTTCTTATGTAACCGTACCTCACTGCGGAAATCTAGTAATCATTCATTCATTGAAAATCATTACATTTGGTCAACATACAAACACGTTCTCATCTCTCTTAAATCAATCTCTAAAAGACACAAAGCCACTCCATCATTACCATTAATGTGACATAAGAACCTAAGCACTATTGTAAAACTAATTTTAATTTTATTATCATCATCATCATCCTACATTAGCTTGCCTTTCATTGGTTATTAGCTTTACTTAGCTGCTCAGGTGTCAGAAGATGAATTATCTTTGCAGTCTGATCAGTAAATATGTGGGAATGCACCTCTGACATACAGTAATGTATTACCCTTGCATCATCATCTACATCAACGTCCTCCCACTTCAGAACTCATTCCAGAGCCACTGATTGCTGTGTTCTGCGAGGTAAAATTACAGTATACCCATGGAGTTTGGTTGGTTTGGAGGGAGTGATATTTGGCATGTAACGGTGGTTCCCCATTGTAAAAGGCTGCCTGACAGCAAGGTAAAGCAGTTATCCTGTCCTCCGCCAACGAGGTTGTTCAGACTGTATGTAGCCTGAGAGGCGAAATCCAGGGTTAGCTCTCCCTGCAGAACCAGCTGCTGTTCGTTGCTCTGAGGTGAGGTAATAACTGAAGGTGAGTCAGATATCTAACAATATTTTTATTGACACAGATCTTTTCTCATCTGGTCTGTGGTGGCTGACAATAGATAACACCCTCGTCTTTGTCACATAAGTCGTGTTATCAAGGTGTCATGGTCATTTATTTATCGTTATACAACACAGGGTTGCACAATAAAAAGAAAGTTGTAGTCTCCTCATCTTACACACACATAGAACATCCAACGAATATGCAGACTGAACGTAAACGGCGGCAGTGATGATATTACGTTCGACATCTTCAGATAAAAAGTTCCACATCTGGGACACGTTGTCAACTTTGACTGCATGAGGCATCATCAAATTAAAAAAAAAAATCTACATCATTTTAAGTGTACAGCGTGTTTAGAATATTTTCACCACTTTATGGTGCTGTCAGACAGCCTCTTCTGAGGGGAAGCCACCGTTATATGAGACAACTATTGCTCTCTCCAAACCAACCAAACTCCATGGGTGAAAGCGATAATTTTACTTCACAAAACACAGGAGTTGCTGGTCTACCACTGCCTCAGTGTGTTAGTTTGTTTGTGCTGTTGTGTGACTTTGATGAGCCAAAACTAATCTTTTAAAACACATTACTTACACAATAACACACAAAGAAATGAACTGATCCAGGAAGCAGTGGACCTCCTGACTCCTGTCTTCATAAAGAAAAATGATTAATTTCACCATTGGAATTTGGTTGGTTTGACGAAAGTGGCTTACTATTTAATTTTTTTAATTGGACCTTTTTCTAGGTGGCTAAAACATGTTTTGTTGCTTACCCTGTCTGCAGTAATACATGGCTTAGCTTCCATGCTGGAGAAAGAGAAAACAGGCCTCTGATAGGTTTATAATATGCCAGTCAGTAACTATGAATGTCAAGGGAGTGAACTTGTTTGTTCTTCCATGATTTTCCAGTGTTTTTTTTCCCAGCTGCTTTAGATAAAAGTCATAAGTGTGGGTGTTTTTTCCAGTAGCATGAATTCAATCATGTTATTGAAGACCGTGTAGCCGGCCCTTAGCATTTTGAAACTACAAAAAAACTACCAAAAAAATTGTGCCAAATCTGTCTTTTTTTCCCTGTGTTCTTGCTTTTGTTTTTGGTCTTTATTATCTGTGGAGTTGAAACAAATGAGTAATGACCTCTGTCCATGGTGCTGAAATGTGCACACAATACAGATCTATTGAAAGGCATATTCACTGCTCTCTTGAAGTCCTGCATTATATGTAAACATCAGGCAGCTGGGAAGGTGAGAGAGAGAAATACATCTCCTCAACTTGGATGTCCCCCAGCTGACTTTGCTCTCTGTCAGAGCCGAGAGAAATTGGCAGAAATTGAATGCCCATTTTTTCATCCATTACAGCAAACTAGCTAGCCAGGACAAGTGAAGAGAGACAGCCGTTGTCAAGGATACAGGCAGTCACATGTCCATTGCAAACACAGATACAGGCATGACAGGACGAGTGCAGATTGAAGAATTAAGTTTACACTTCTCAATTAGAACTGGACACACAGCCACAAGTTTAACTTGTAAGAGGAAAATAGGATTTTTCCTGTCTATGAAACTTAGAGGAAAAATGTGTAATATCTTTACTGTAATAAATCATAAAATGACCACCATATGGCATCAGAGATCAAGCGAACTTTACATGACCCCTGCAGCTGCAGTGTCCCCCCAAAATTTCCATTCTGGACTATAATAACTGGTTTGCATGTCTGTTTCACATTAATCAGAGTTCAAACTAATGCCGAATTTTCATGGAATGAGCAAGTGTCTCTTTGCGAGTTATATGAAATCATTAATAATCTTGTAGAAGCCGTAGATGTTTATAACTGTTAAAACGAGCCAAATGTTAATGGAGTTTGGCAGCAGTGAGACAGGCAGTCACTGAACTCATCATCCAGAGTGTGTTATTTCAGAGCAGTACGCTTCTGTTTTCAGGATAACAGGCTTAATCTTGAGGTTCCCTGCTTTCAGATGATGTCTACCACCTCTATGTGGCATATACTGTACGTTCAACCTGCTATGTCCCCCTAAAGTCCCCTGTCTCCCATAAGAATGACAAATCGGCTTTTCACACTGTACATTCTTAGCCCAAGGCTATCTTTAATCCTCAGCTAAGAGTTAACCCTGGGACAATTCAGCCCCTTTTCAAATGCACATTGTTAGACCAGGACTATATGATTCACATTAGGGCTTTTCACACTGCATTTAGCCCCGGGTTGAGGGAGCTGTTAGCCAAGGGCTAAAAGAGCTTTCGCACTGGCACATTCCAAAGTGGGCTAACCCCAACTTGACTTTAGCCTAGAGCTAGCTGGCCCTGGGTTATCCCCAGAAAATCAGCTAAACCCAGGGCTGAAAGCTGCTGTGAGAGGGAGCTAAAAGGGCTAAAAGTTTAAAGAAGAAGATAATCCACCAGGAAAACATGTGTGGGTGTACAGAGGTTTTAACACAGGGCTAATGATAGCCCTGAGCTAAGAATATACAATATGAAAAGTCCTACTAGCTACTTCTGCTAGTCCTGCAGGGTTAAATTTCTGTTGGTGCAGCAAGTGAACTGAAAAGTTCAAAGACTAGTCAGCATTTGATGTTTTCAGTCCAGTCTTTTATCTTTTAGCCCCATTTCACACTGGCACCTTTTAGGACTGTGTTTAGACTATCCTCTGGGGATAATGCCACAAATTTGGGGGTAACCCTGCACCAGAGCAGGGCCAGCAAGTCAGGACTTGCTGGCCCTAAAGTCAGGGTTAGCACACTTTGGAATGGGCCAGGCTTGTGCTACTGTGAAAGCCCCAGGCTAAGAGTGCTCTTGGCCTGGGGCTAACAGCTCTTTTACCCTGGGGCTAATTGCAGTGTGAAAAGCCCTTTTGCCCCGGGCTAAAAGAGCTCTTGGTCTGCTTACAGCTTGCTTAGCCTGGGGCCAATTGCAGTGTGAAAAGCCCTAAAAATAAGTGTGTGGTAGGGGACAACGGGCTGAGTGGAAGAAGTTAAAATGGTTTTCAACAGCACAGTAGGTCCTTGACGTCATGTCACGTTGCTCTGGCTTGGCTTTTTCTCAACAACTCCCCTGATGCAGAGTTTAATGAAGCTGCTGTGACTTTTTTGAAGGCAGTAATTACATCTCATCATGTCCACCTCACATCCTCCTCCTCAGCCTGCTAAAACACACCTTTACGCTCATCCCATCGATTGAGACCTACTGACTACATGTGGCCATCAAAGGCAGAGTGTTGCTGGGCCTAAAAATAGCTTATTTTCTTCACAGCAAAAAGGCACCACTCGAACTTGATCAATACGAGGCTTTAAGTAAAATGCTAACTAAGTCCACCTACGTAATTCTCCTTTGAGCCATGCATCATCAAAGACGAGACCTCCCTGCTGTACAACTCTCTACTAAATGTGATTATTTCTGTGCCCTCTTTGTCCAAATAAAAGATAAACACATACAGTACATACAAACCGTATGTAGACCTGCCAGTGATGCAAAGCAGATCAGTCCTCTTTGTTTCCTGTGCTCATGCATAAGCCCACAATCTGATTCTGATACAGCCGAACAAGATCTGAGGTTTGTAATGGGATAAGATGATCTATTTATGCCTAAAAGCCAGAACAACACACGTGACACTTTATTTAGCACTACTCTCTCAATGTATCACACACTGCTGCAAAATTGGATTTGGGGTGTACTGTAAATTTCCATTTTTGTCTCAGTGCCACATCTGATTAAACCCCTGAATGTCAAAGGGGCCAATTCACAGAAAAGACCAAAAACAGATGTATCGCAAATACATTATACATGCATACCCCATACTGCTGAGATTACAGTTATTTTTGTTGCTTAATAATACAGAAGACTTCACCTATTTATCTTTTTCAGCTTCATGCATTGAAATTATAATCCAAATTTTAAAGCGATAAAAACAGTGCATACATAAGTACAGTAGGGTCCAAAACTGAGACAGTGAACATCTCAAACATAACGTGGAAATAATCTGAAAGTTTGAGGATTCCGAAACACGTAAAATAAAGATATTTCTAGGTCGGTAAGCAAATTTAAACAAATTTTAGGCATTAACCATCTTAATCACTCTGTACAAAAGGTCAGATTGCCTCGAGTTGTATCTCAGGTGATCAGATCCTGATGGACCAAATGTGGGATGAAGAGTGTGTTTGTGTGGGATAATGTGGGATACATAACCAATACTGAGAGGTAGAAATTACAAATATAATGAGTTCTAGTATTAAATTTTGATTTCAATCAGGAGAGACTCTGAGTAAGATGAATTGTTTATTGCACGTGTATGAATCACACAGAAGTCTTTGGCGGTTAGACCCCATTGCAGCGAATAGAATATGGACATATATAAATAGGGGGTGATGAGCAGGAGTTAGAGGAAATCCCCCCGGGGTCTAGACACTGGTGGTGGTGATGGGATGATGATGATGCAGAGGCTAGGTGGTGAGGAGATTCTTGACTCTTGCTGCCTGGACCTGATGATGGCATGGGGAAGAGATGAGGTGATGACTCTGGCTGCCTGGGTCTGAAGACTGGAGGAGAAAGGGGTGGAGGAGGGTTGCGCATTGTCTGTATGGCACTGATGG
>JAJHUR010139531.1:1315-13031 GCA_027495735.1 Lutjanus campechanus
CATCTTATACACACTTATAAGGGCCTTATTACCTATTAATAAATGCTTATTACAAGGACCTTAATATAAAGCGTTACCGATTTTTAAAATGGATATCTTACTAATTACCACCAGGTTGGAGGATGCCATATGTTGACAAAATTCTGGCTATAATTTTGGGAAAAATAATAATAAAATTAAAGAAATTTATCTGGGGGCATCCCAGTAGCTCACCTAGTGGAGCACATGCTGTATTGAGTGTCACATAAGATATATTTTAAAAAGTTTTATCTTTTTATTTATTGAGTTGCACTTTTCCTGAAGAGCTAGTGCCTTCTCACTTCATTCTAGTAAAAAATGTTTTAACAATCTCTCAATATGCTAATCACATCACACTTGTGAGGGTTGCATACTGGACTTCAAAATGATTATTAAATTCAGACCTTCATCATGTGAAAACTAGTATCTCCTAGTATCAAATCCAGCCCATACATCATTATGCACAGTAGAAGGTGAACATTCAAGTGAAATATCAATAAGGAAAACACATTTTTTGAGAGTTGGAGTTGACCAACAACAAGATGAAAATGCTTCTAAAACACAATGCTGTCATTATGTACTATATCCCACTGATAGAGCACTTACACACACAATGTATTTGTTTTGTGCCACCACATCTCTGTGAGCCCTTTAATCTGGTATTCTGCAGTCTGCAGTTTCACATTTCTTTTTCTGTCTTTCTGAAGGAGACTTATAGACGAGTAGATACATTTACCCAGGCTGGCACAGCGGCAGACGCACTTATACATTAATTCAATACATTGTGTTCCTGCAATGAAATCCACCCACACATAACTGTGTATGATGTTCCAATAAGATCTACTGTTAAGCGATTTAACCTTTGCTATGCAACTAGCATCAGAGCTGTAAGCTCTAAGCAAACCTCAGCAAGAATGTATGCAGTCTAACAATGCTGTAATGGTGACACAATGTCTTGAAACAAAGAGTGTATCAATAGCTGTTATATTAGATCAGTGTGCATGTCCTTATTCTGCCACTTGAATACATTTAAAGTTGAGATCTTCTGCCTGCTATGCGGGTAAGATGTCAGTGAAAAGCTATGCAGCAAGCTTAATACACTTCAAATAAATATTAAAGTTTGTAATGGAAGCAATTGGCCCATTTAAGGCCCGCCCCTTTCCACTCTGTGCTCCAATGACAGCTGAGAAAACATGGTACCCTGATCAGCTTTCTCCTTTTCTTGTAAAAGTGGCATATAGGATCACAGTTTAAGCTGGCTGCTGTTAGTAAAATGCTAGCTAACTAGGGGCGGACGTTTAGCTCAGTGGGTAGAGCGTCCGACCCATGTATGGAGGCTGTAGTCCTCTGCAGCGGCCGCTGGTTCGACTCCCGCCTTCGGCCCTTTGCTGCGTGTCATCCCCTCTCTCTCTGCCCCCTTTCCTGTCTACTCTTCGGCTATCACTATCAAATAAAGGCACAAATGGCCAAAAAAATAACTTGAAAAAAAATGCTAGCTAGCTAGCTAATGTGAACAAAACACTAGTTAATTGGCTAATGATTGATGTAGATTAGCTAGCTAGTGAGCTCGCATTTCGTTGATACATCTTTCAATCATCTTCAAATTTTGTTGTATTTTTTTCAACATAGATGAGCCAAGCTCATGGTATATCTAAGCACAGGAAACAGCAAAGGAGAAAGTTGATCAAAGCACCAAGCATGCTCAACTGCGATTGGGGCACAGAACAAAAAGGGGCGGGGCTTAGGTTGGGTCAATTGTAAAACAATAGATTACATAAGATAACATATGATGACATAACATAGCATATATTACATACATACACATTGTAAATGCCCTGTGAGATAAAGGAACAAAGAAATGAGAATTGGTTTCATAAAAGCATAACAAATAATGTATAAGGATGCTACCTGAAGATCGAGCTTGTTGTTTGTTGAGTAGTCTAATGGACGTTTGAAGGAAAGCCTGAACCTGAAGTATTTCCTGCATGTAGAGTGTGTGACAAGTCCTTCAGAATACTGTTTGAATGTCTGACATTTTTTTCATAAACAATGTGAAAGGACAGGTGTTTTTCTTTCTTGTCACTTTTCCACTTTACCATGTTGTCTTTTGTCACCTTTATGCTTTCTAGTAAAAGATCATCTCAGTTGCCACACCAAACAGTCTCTGAACCAGCTTAGTACACAGATAGTCAACATGCAAGTTCCATTAGTTATTGTCCATTTGTGTGCCCATGCAAGGCTGGAGTCTGACTCATCTTCAGCCCAGGAATTCCATGCTTCCGACCAGTCCACTTCAGTTTACAACCTATTTTGCTGGATATATACTGTATAATTATAGCTTTACCATGTAAGTTGGCTAGAGTCCACTGTTCTTTGACATCTTTGGGTATTTGTCAGACAATTTGCAGCTCTTGAAAGTGTGTTTTGCTGCAACTTTGAAAGATAAACAACTATGAAAAGCACTTGTGGCAACCTTTAGCATCAGTAGTCACACCAGACAGTGCAATCACCGGTGCAATCATTTCTGGCATCATGATGAGCAGCATGACCAGCATCACTTCTGTGAAAACTGAAAATAAACACACAAATGGGTGCCTATTAACCCTTTCACCTAAACAAATCCTCTATATTTTACAGTGTAACATTTGCACTTAGCAAACACTTAAATTCTGCACTCAGTGGTACAGTGGGGTCGTCCACTAATCAGAAGAAATTGCCCCCAAAGACATAACCCTCGGTGTGTGAGTGTGTGTGTGTGTGTGTGTGTGAATGGTTAGTATTGGAGGAGCAGAAGGCATCTTGCATGGCAGCCTCTTCCATTAATGTATGAATGTGTGGGAATGGGTGAATGTGACATGTAAAATGCTTTGAGTGGTCGGAAGACTAGAAAAGTGCAATATAAATGCAGTCCATTTACCATTTACTTATTAAGCAACACAAAATAACAAAAAAACATGTATATTGACAATAATGGATATTTCTCATGTTGTGCTGCTAACTAAAATATAAATGCACCACATTTACTGCAAGGTGAATAAGGTTCACAAACATATAAATGTTGATACATTACACATTTTGTGGGGGATGCTTTAAATATGTGCCTGCTTGCAGCCAACAGTACAATAACTAAATACACCTTCATCTCAACAGAATTTACAATACATGTTCACAAGCCAACAGCACACAAACAAAATACACCACTTTCAACCATAAATAAGAGACAAGTTTAAGCCACCTTTAATGTTAACACAAACGAAGCCTTATAAACTTTTGCCAGCAGTGATGGTGTCAAAGATAGCAAACAGATTTTATAAGCCTAATAAATCATGAAATAGTCTTACCTTATGCAATCCCACGCGCAATCATCATCGATATCAAAGTCCAAGAATGAATCAGTTTATTCCCAATGGCCATGTGCGAAAGATGACTTGAAGAGTTCCTGCATCATCTTAGTCCTCAATTAATTTTTAATCCTGAAGTGATCGTCCACCAAAAATTGACCGTATCGCTCAGTTGCTGTACGTCTAAGCTGCTTTCATCTGGATCAAACAGTCAAAATGTACATGAATTTAACTTTATGTCTGTGTAAAAGGTATGTCTTTGTGAAACTTTAATGTTTCTCTGACCTTTGCTGCTTTTCACTTTCTCTGTTCTTTCATTTCACTTCATTTGTATTTTCGATTCAAACTCCACTCTTTGCTTGAGTTCATTTGATTATTTCCCACTTGACCTCTGATATGGATGGACTGATCCACTTGAAGGGGTTGGGGGTGGGGGGTGGGAGGGCTGACAGTACCACATCCTGCACCTGCCTGACAGTATGGTTAGCCTAATGACAATTTTGGGACTGCGTAACCCCCAATCAGATGGGCTGTTCCAATACCACGGTTTGTGAGGCGAGTGAGATCCTGCCATTTATGTGTCCAGGCTCAGGGGCTCACTGCAACCTAACATGACAGCCTAAATGATCTATTTCTGAAATTACTGTGTTTACCAACCCTCTCACCAGCCCTTTGAGCCCCCCAACCAGCCTGGTCCACTGAGAATCTTCCTGCTTCTCACAATTAGCCACTCCGGGCCTCTGCCCAAGTGTTTATAAGACCACACCTACTCAATTCCACTGTCACCAATAATCATAAGGTCATGGACTCCCGCCTCCCCGGGGTCAAATGTCATTTCCATGGTTTTATTAAGGTTGGGAATGAGGTGGTGGTTGTCAAACTACACACCCTTAAAGGTGCTCCTTGTAATATACTGAAGGGCAGTCATCACCTTGCAGCAGGCTTTTAATATAATTGTATCAACTGATAATTTGATGATGTAATTGTTTGACTGTCTGCTTCTGTATTCATTTGTATACAGTGTCAAAAGGCACTTATCCAGCCTTGAGGTACACTGTACTCAACCTGTTCAGGTACTGAACAAGCTAATGTGGTTAGTGTGTTAAAAGGTGAACTACAATCTGCAAGCAGAACACATGTATAGCCTTGAGGTCATCGAAATGCTGACTAATTAGTTGTGTCACACTGTCACAGCAGCCTCTGTACTGCCTGTTGGCAAAAAGCACAACAAATTCAATGATAGTGATTCCAAATCACAGATTAGAAACCATGCACAGAAGTTAAATCAGAAAAATTGTAAAATCAGGTTGCACAGTATCAAGAAAACCAGATTAACACAAGACTAACTGTCACATCAATTTAATTGTCCCTCAACCCTGTCTCATATACTAATCTGCAAACAACAGCAAAATACATTTTGATAGAAACACATACAAACACTGGTATGTACCAGTTGCCAAAGTGTTTATACAGAAAATATCTGCAGAACATTCACTGACCACTGATATCTGCCATTGCAATATACCTGCTTGTAGCAGCTAAAGCATGATTAACATTTTAATGATTAAACACTCAAAACAAATGGTTAAGATAAGTTAAAATTGCTACAACACAGGCTGTATTAACCTCTTCAACGTTTAACCAAAACTATGACCTTTACCTCGCCTTCACCAGTGTTTTTGTTGCATAAATGTGGACTCAATAGGGCGCTCACACACAGGTCTCCGGTATCAATGTTCTCCCACCATCCACCACCAACCACCTCCCTACACCTGGTGTATAAGTTTAAAAAAGAAGCACTTGCTTCAGATAAAGAACTTTTTCACCGAACATAATCCAGGCATCTTTTATGTTTTTTCTGAGCCTGGCATCACCAACACAGATCTGTCAGAGCAAATGAAATCATGAGACATCAGCGTTCAAATTTTTGACCAAAGAAAATCAGTTGGAGGTGAAGCAGTGACGCAAGCAGTTTAAAAATATATATATACTGTATATATATATTATTTTTTAATAAAAGCAAGATGTTCATCACTGCATGCATGGAGCGGGTTTGGACATCTTTTTTGGCAAAAACTGAAACAACTGATATTTGTTCTTTTGCTTCCAGTAAGGAAACGGTGCCTCAGACAACTAGTACAAAGGTTAGCTTGGTTGTTGCTGAATTAATCACCAAAAACACCTGATACCCAAAATACAGACGACACTACAAATAGCTATTAGACATGCAGTACGAACAGATGATGCATTTTGAGAGTAGATAAAAGATGTCTGTTATTATTTGCTTTTTCACAGGACTGAAAAAAAACTGTGTAACCATGTTTGTCAGTTATGTTTGCTATGGAACAGTGTCAGTAGGGGTTGCTAGAGAGAATTAAGTCAGCAATCCAAATTGCTGTTCAAAAACAAGATTTTGTGATGTCAATTTTCGTGTTTATCCTCAGTAGACTACTTGGTCCGATAAACCAAAGACACAGCTTTGCAGAGCAACATGTACAAAATCTGCACTGTGAGGTTTTCAGGCAAGATTTGAGGAAACCACAAACACGACAACATATTCACTTTAATTAGGAGACTCAGAGAGGAAAAAAAACACAATAAAAAACTTGAAACCTTGCTTTGAAGAGATAGTGATTACCTTAAACCCCAACTGCTTGATTGATGTGTGGTACAGTGATCCCAGTGCACTTACCCACCGTTCACTGTGTGAAATGAGGTTCTTACGAATGATGTTTTAGATTCTTATTTAGAGTCACAGAATTTTCTGAATCCTTCACTTTATTGTTTGTGATAATGGTAACAAGATTTGACTTGATATTAATGGAACATATTTTTGAGACATAAACACAGAAGCAAATTTTTCTTGTTGTTGTTGAGTCTCATCTGTTCATCTGTGACAGATTTATTTGTTTCTTAGCTGTTCTCTCTGTATGCAGTTTTCTCAGCGTGTAATAAGATTCAGCTTTGAGCTTTGCTATTTATCAAACACCTGCTCGTTGTTTGTGACTCATGCTGCTGTAGTGGTTGGAAAACTGCCCATCAAAATGAAATGTTTTCCCTCTTCTGTATACCATGCAGTTAGTATATTTAGATTGCCATATTTAAATGTAAATTCAGGATATTAATCATATAGACATGGCACTCCTCAAAGCTCCCATTAAGATAGACGCTGTGGAGAACGTGTGAAAGAGAAAATAGGAGGATAAAGCTAGACATACTGGAAAGCAATGTTGAAGATGATAAATGAAGGAGGAAGAACATTTGTCATCCTTTAGCCACAAACTCCGTGGCACACATGACAGTGCTTGTAAGTCCTGAATAATGTGGCTTGAACCTTGTTTTTCCCAAAACTTCTCAAAGTAAACAATCACAAACTTTTGCTCATTCCTTTGAGTAATGAAGCTCAGGTTGCAACCTGTGTGGTTTGAAATCCACATATCTCCATCGGCCTGTTTGTCACAAAGACAAATCTCTCTCTGAGATATGGAAATGTCTGAGGCTTGCGTATGCAGTGGGCAGCAGCTCGACTTGAGGTGAACAGATGGCAGAGTGTGGGATGACTGATTGGACTCGCCCTTAATATTAAAGACAAAGTAAAAACACCAAAGAGAATGTCAATGTTTGAGCAGCGTCCTATTTGAGAGGCGTTTGTCAGAGGTGAAGAGCTGAACAGATGGATGTATAAATGATGGAGGGACAGGGCATGTGGGAGTGCAAGAGATGAATGCAACACATGTAATTTGCATAAACTCGAGTAAATGTTTGGATTAATAGGGGAAGACATTGGCTAAATGGATGGATGACTGGAAGATGAAGAGGAGTGTTTGGAGTACAGATGAATGAAGCGAAAACAGCAGAGAAGAAGAGAAAACACAACCTTCCATCTGGACGGATGGATATCAGATATCAGACAGGCTTTTCCAGCAGGGAACTGAAGCTCTCTTCACATCTCTTCTCCTTCCAAACATGGGAGTTGCTGGACTACCGTTCCCTCAATTACTTAATTTATTTCTGTTATTGTGCAACTTTTGTGTTTTAGCACATTAGCTCCGATCTTGTTTGTCATAGGAGTCTGAAATGATATGACGGCTTCAGTTCCCCATTGAGTTGGCTCAGACTCAAAGTGGCAGACTAAGCGGGAGCAGGGAGGTTTTGGAAACTTCAGACCCGTGTCTTTGCTTTAGGCAGATTACATGGTTCTTTAGAATTTAGCAGACCATGACCTTCTGTGGCCATGGTTCTCTGTGACAAAATGTTAAATTTGTCCCTCTGGGTTGGGAGTGAGTTGCGGCCCCAATCTAGGGGGTTTTCGTATAACTTTCTGACTGGAACATGGAGTGTGAGATTGACAGGTGGACTGGCTTCAGCAGTAATGCCGGTGTTCTACCAGACCGAACTGGTGAAGAAGGAGCTGAGCCAGAGGACAAAGCTTTCAATTTACAATCGATCTGTGTTCCAACCCTCACCTATGGTCGAGAGCTTTGAGTAGTGACTGAAAGGATGAGATCGCGGATACAAACAACCGAAATTAGTGTCCTCTGTAGGGTGGCTGCGCTCAGCCTTAGAGATAGGGCGAAGATCTCGGATATCTGGCGGGAGCTTGGAGTTGAGCCGCTGCTTGTTTGTGTTTAAAGGAGTCAGAATGGGTGGTTCAGGTGTCTGATTAAGATGCCTCCTGGACCTGTCCCTATGGAGATATTCTGGACACGTCCTACTGGGAGGAGGGATTACATCTCATCTAGCTTGGAAACTGCTGCCACCATGATCCAACCACAGATAAGCCCAAGAATATGGATGGATAGATGGATGTTTTGTTGCACATGTTTGATTGGGACAACTGATGTGGATTTTTTTTTATTTGTTGTGGAATTAATTGTGTATTTTCATAGGTCTGAGCATATGAATGCTGATTTCAAACATTATCAGGAAAGTGTGCAAAAATTTTACTGACAATATTTCAAATCTGGATTAAAACTAGACACTCACTGATATAAAACCAAGCTTTAAGACTTAAAATGAAATGCACCTTGAGAAACAGCATCTGCCAGAGTTTCATGGCCCTGAAGTCACATGTACAGTTATAGAGTATAATCTCCATCATTTTCATCTTCCTTTATGACGACTAAGAGGGAACTACTGTGAGACCCTGCTCATGCTCTTGTCTTCAATAATTTAAAGCCCATCTCGTCTTGTCATTTTCTACCTGTTCAACCTCCATGGCAAGGCGTGATGTCGCTACATTTGTATTCATGAGATTGACAGTCAGAGTGTAGCCCTTTCTTTTCTTGAGGTGAATTACTGTATGGAAGGCATGTCAGCAAGTGTTAAATGTCGAAGGGCACAGATGATTGTCAGGTTATCTTCCAGGATTCATCTCAGCTTTGAAATGATTCCAGAGAAAAGTTGATGGGTTTCCTGGGGTCCTTCCTTGGGTTTTTTTTATTGAATTTGCGTGAAAAAAAAAATCCAATCCATATTGTACTGACCCTGTAAAATGTTGCTTTGTACAGAATTATTGAATGTCACTTCTTTACCATACCCAATGCTAGATAGTGGAAGACATGAAATTGCTGATAAAAAAAACACTATTACCAGAAAAAATTAGAATTAGAATTATATGTTGCAAGAAGCAACACAGGACACTAAATTCCACTGGTACAATTCTACAAACGAAAATATATATCAGCCATGCGTCATTTCTTAAGCTTAATTATATTGCATAGGTACGGCGTAGTTGCGTACTCTAGTGCACCTCCCTGGAAATGTAACTACATGTTGCGGCAACGCAGACCTGTCACACCGCATAACATTGGATGCTCTCTGTCCACCTTGAATCCATAAAATATGAAGTGGCTGGTGGATTAGAGACACAAAGTAATTATGCTGATGAATGGTGAATTTGAAAACTTACCTGGCAGTGGTGGGTAGATGTTAAATTTCCCATCTTGCACATACTTATCAGCTGTCTGTTCCAGATCAGACTGAAAACATGACAACTCAACTCAAAGGTGGTTAAGTGCTTGCTATTTTAGGTTTGTAGTAGCCAGCTGAAATCTTAATTTAACTTCACTTTTTTTTTATTTTAACTTCATTTTGCAGTGTTTTCAATTTAAGTGACAGGAATAGATAGAAAGAGGGCATCTGACCAAAGTTCAGCTCAAAATGGACCATTGCATTTTACTGCACAGCATTGTGTCACTCGCAGCCAGTTAGGACATTCACGTAGAAAACACTGAATTTAGTCACTGACACCTGCTCATGTCTAATTCAGTTTGGGCACAAGGTTGTATTTTGTATGACAATGTTTCGTTTCTTTGTAAATGTTAAACTGTTGTTTAACATTTATTAATTGTGATACAGAAACCCCACTGTCAACTAGCACTTTGGCAGAGCAGAGCAGAGCAGTGCAGACAGATGAGTGCACAAGTATAAATGCTCACAACAGCATGCTTGCATAGGCTACGCCATAGGCTATGGCGTAGGCTTTGTTTAGAGAGTTTCACAGTGGAGCAGATCTGGCAGGTTGTGCTGGACCAACGACTGGAAAACAGACTGGAGTGGTGCTGGACCAGAGATCACTAGCGCTTTAGTACAATCTTAGCAAATTTAACAATCTGGCATAGATTGGAGTGAGGAGCCAGCGTTTTTACACTGCTTGATGATGGATGGATGACAGGTTAATTGGCAGCAGGACTGAGATGGAGCGTCATGCCCAGATGATCACACACAGACACAGAGTGAAGACAAACAGAGGAACAGCAAGAGACACAGGGGAGGGATAAACCTAAGAACACAATGGGAATGAGAGAGAAACAGGCTGGACCATGACATACAGACTGAGATGTACAGAACTCTCTGCAAAAGGCAAAGCTGTGTACTCTGCTTTCACAGCAAAACAAAATGGTACCAGGAAATGAAAATAGAGGAAAGCAAAGTTTGTAGGAGAAAACAGATTAAATTGGAGGGGGGCAGATGAATGAACACCCTCAGGGAGAACAGGAGGATGAAAGATGAGGACATGAGATGGTGAAGGGAAAAGAGAGATGTGGTGGATCTAAAAGCATTTTCACTTCTCCTCCTTTCATTGCCTTGCTAGCTAGTACCAACTTGCAGAAAGTGACAAGAGGAACAGAGTTGAGGAATGGAGGGAGCGAGCGTTAATGGAGTCCATTAGGGACAGTTTATATTCCACTTCATCATCAAAAATGGACGCGTTATTGATGAAGTGCTGCTGTCAGACCCGATCCACACTGAGTCTGAAATTTGACTCGCAGTATGTTCACTAGAGACACTACACTCGCAGATATAAAGATGCTAACTAGAGCCATATAGGATTCTTCAGCTTGTCCCCTTAGGAGATTTCTGGTTCCTGGTAGAACATTTTATAAAGGTTCCACTCTGAACCCTTTCAGAAAGCTCAACCTAGGACCCTTCATAAAGAGTTATACCTAGAATTGTCTGTGAAAGGTATCACTCAGACCCCTCTATGAGAGGTTCTGCAGGAAAACCCTTCTATGGTGTAATGGTTCCACCCTGAACCCTCTATCCAGATGTTCTATCCAGAACCTTTCCAAGAACCTTTTTATATTCCAGGGTTTTTATCCTGAACCCACTCAGGGGGCTCCACAGAGGACCACTTTACATTCTAAGGGTTATATCTTTAACACACACAGGAGGTTTTCTATAGAACCCACCCAGGAGGTTCTGCCATGGACCTTTTTATATTCCAAGGATTTTATGTGGAACACACTCAGGGGGACCTGCAGAAAACTTTTTTATATTCCACCTATTCAGGGGGTTCTACAAGGAACCTTTTTACACCCTTTTAGATTGTCATACGAAGAGCCCTTGATGAAAGAGTTCTTCAAGGAATTCTTTCTTCTAGAAAGGGTTCTTTGAATGAAAATGATTCTTAATGGAACCCTCCGTCTTACAAGGAACCCTCAATGAACCCCTTCTTCTTCAAAAAGAAGTAAATGATTCTGGGTAGAACCTCAGCCCTTTATGAAGAACCCTTCTGGAAGTGTGTATGTGGCGACATCACAAGTTAGAAAGCAGCACTGACTGACGGTGTCACTTTCTGTGAGTTACTCATAATTCTGACTCCCCTGCTGTGTTTTTCAAATTCTTCTCGTGATGTGCTGCCCACAGTGAGCTGAGCTCAGGTCACCTTTCAAGACTGAAATGAGCTCCTATGAAGGGAACTACCTGTGTGTACTGCTGTTAAGGAGTCCCGGGGAGTGTCTGCTCATATCTTCACAAAAACATGCATCAGCAATCTGCGTGATGGAGTAAAAAATGAATAATGAGTTTTGATTGCAGAAGACAAAGAGACTGAGGAAGAGAGAAGTAAAAAA